>OZ029916.1:48363925-48611425 GCA_964023275.1 Norana najaformis | reverse complement strand
CGCCCCGCCCCCGTCTTGATTATATGCCGGCGACCCTCAGACCAGATTCTTGCATAGTGGACTGCTAGAACGTGGCGCCCCTTCTGGAAATGCTCTTCCCCCCACGCAAGCAGTCTTGGAGCCGCCACTGAACCCGAACTGTACATGCAAATAGGCCTACATTCTAAAAGACGTGGAGGATGAGCACTGTCGAACGCCATGAAAAGAGCTCGGGAAAGGTGCCAACAGATGGAGGAAGTTCGCTCCAGTAACTGACATCACGACTAAGGAGGTAATTACGGGCATCAATACGTAGTTGAGGTTTGCAAAGTTTGAAGGCATGGCCAAGAACTCAACAACCTCCAACTAGTCACCTGTAGTCGCTGACAGTAACTGGACAGGTGGATAATTCGAAGTGGTCCGGATCTTGGTCTTATCCCAGTTAATCTTCAGCCAAAAGCTCTGGCCTCCGTCCTCATAACTTCCAACAGCAGGGGTAATATTCAGTATCTACAATTTCTCTCTGTCTGTCTGTCTCTCTCTGTCTGTCTCTGCTCCAATCCGAAACTTCAAAACATCACCCACCGTAGCTGCCACGCTGTCTCTCTGCCTGACTTCTCGATCTTGACCTGGAACCGAACCCTTTTGCCTATCGACTTGTTTTGACTGAGCGCCTGTGAATGAGCTGGTGTCCCCGTGACGTGGCTTTCGCCGGGCGCTGTAGAAATCTCCGAATTACGATTGCCAGCATAATCTGGGTCAGTCAAGATCTCCTTCCCGATAGATGCGCCGACTAAACCACAATGGACTGCGGGCTCAATAATTTCGTCCATTGGCGCCGCAGAGGTTTTAAAACCATCAGATCACCTTGTCCTACCCCCACTGGAAACTAATAAGATATTTCCCTTCTTTTCCCCAAGTAAGATTATGACACAATGTTAAAATATACTTTTATTTAACTTCAATTGTCATATTTCAATGTGTATTTAATAATTACTCTACACATAAGAACAATTTGTCCATGAAAATTAAGTATTACATAACTTGACCGCTTATTTTCAGTATTCCATCACATAATATCTTCAACATAGACGTCCTTAGGAATCCACTCGCACTCTTTCTGGTACCCTTGCAAGAACAATGCCACAAGTCCCAGATACTTGGAGAAACTATGCAAGAAAATGTTAATATATATTACCGTTTCCACAAATTCTACAAGAAAAATTAAAAAGTAAAATGGACATCTCTTGAGCAAAATAACTGTGCTATAAATTCAAGTGCTTCATGATCAATATCTGTTCATCACCACGACAGAGTTCCTATGGTATGTCATGGTTTAAAAAGTGGGATAGCTCACTCTTCAACTGAAGAGAAAGCGAGTCGCAGCTGTCTAACTGTAATACCAGCAAAAGTGCAAAAAATCTAAAATTGAAGTTTTACAGTAGACATATATTGTCAGGAATATGAAGCTTTAATCTGCACATGATTTTCCTCGCTTAGTCAAGTTTAACCTGAAAGTTTGAAACAATCTGGACTGAAAAGTGTGATGGCAAAAGCCATACCATGGATATAGGTTCCGATGCTGATGAGTAATGTCAGGTCTACACCAGCTTTCACTATCCATATTGCTAAACAGAGACAAATATTTCCAGTCCTAATCAGTGCTTTTTGTTTGGGTATCATATTGTAAACCTCTGCACTTCTTCAGCTATCAAAACCCTAATTAAAAGAAAATTTCCCAAATCAAGACGAAGCTTCTATGTCCTCTGGTCTTTTCCACAGTTCTGACAAACTGAAAGCCTGTATCTGATAGTTCACTTATCATCCATGGCAACCGCTTTTAATATCAAAAACAAGAATTTGACTCTCTTCGCACTCCCCAGGTCTACAGACTAAGTCGACCACAAAGAGTCTACCACCAAATTCGTCAAGAAGAATTCTTTCGGGGTGGTGTAGACCGTGTTGGACAGCCAGGAGCTCTCTTTTAAATTCAAGACTTGAACTATCGAGCATCACTACTCGTCTGTTTTCTTGATCAACCAGAAAGACGTTCTGGTCTCCGTCCAGAGCCATAAACACAGGAACTTTAAGCTTTAAGACTGATCTACCACAGTCGCTAAATTTCTTAACAGCATAGCTGGTCTTTGAGTTAAGCAAAAACAAGCCGTGTTCATCCTTCTCGTTGCTGTAACAGACCAAGAGATGGTCCTCGCTCTGTTGCACTGCATGTCTCACGCCAGTAACTGGTATACTTCCATTGTCCATCATAATAGAACGCAGTAGTCGTCCGTCTGAAGTATATTCTTTCAAAAAGCCGAGTTTTTCGTATGCAAGAATGATGTTACCACAACATGTAACCGACAAGGCACCAGAACTTTTACCAATGAACCACTTGTGCAGCACATATCCGTGTTGGCTCACTTTCAGAATGCGACAAGGTTTGTCTTCCCACGTTTTATCATCCAAAATGTACATACATTTGTTCAGCTGGCACGATGTGAGATCTCTTGGATTGATCAATCCTTCAACAATGTATTCACGGTGAAAACAAAGAGTTGTGGCATTGTATACTACGACCCATGCGCTTTCACCATGCACCACTGACAACTCCTCACCCAAGAGTGTCATTCCACGGATTACATCACCACGACCTGCAGTCTTTGTCAGGAATGTGTGCAGCAAAACAGGATTTTCCTTATAACCATCCAGATTTCCTAAAATGAAAAATCAGTACATAAAACAAAAGGAAATATTCAGCATACAAAACCTGAGTAAAGGCATTATTTTGATAGTCCATCAGGCCTGGAAAAGCTGTTCAAATATTTTAAATGTAAATGTACACATTGTTCAATAGCGACCGTATGGCCTCGACCCTGTTCATTTTCCAGTGAATTTATCGGGTGAGATCCCTGACCACTGCCGCTCGATTGAATGGGTGCCATGCCATTTGAGGTCCCCGTGCACAAACTGTGATAGCCCGAGATTTAAATCTCTTAAATATGCCAAGACCAAGCTCTCCTTCAAGCTTCCAAATTCTTTAGCATTCTTTGAATGAGCATAATTTCTGTGATATAACATAAAACATTACAGGAAAATGGTTCCAAGTGACTTGTTGAAATGAATCTCTTTTGTACAAAAATATATTTGGATTTTCAAAATTTTCTCAATGATAGACTTCAAAATATTGCTTAGAAATAACAACTCCTGTGGTGCTAATATTTCTGAAAATTCTATAGAAGGTGATTCTGGTTTATAACCAGCAAAGTCCCACAAATATGAGTTGCACTTTGCCTGCCTGTCTATGCAGAAATTGACATTTAAAAAAAAAAACAAGTAATTTTCAGCACCTGCTGATATCAAGGCATACCCGTGGTAACCATTGGTATGAAATGTTAGTGAAGGCATGTGATCAGTTCTCTCCCTTGATGTATGACCCTCCCATAAACTGTGTGTATGTGTACAGGTTGCTACACAGCACAACAGAACTCCTTAATTTTTATTCTGTCCTTTCAGTGATTTAACAGTTCAGCATGCTAGTCATAAGACTACTGTGGACTTCTTTCAAGGCCAGGAGCTATGTTTTGCAAAGGTTTCTCTCTATTAAATTGCAAACAAATATTTACGTGATGGTCAAGTAAGAAATTTTCAAATTTTGATTACCGGTAATCTAATATTTACACATTTTTTCTTTCAACGTTGGATAATTTAGTTTTCCAAATTTACCTTTAAAAGTGCATATCACTGCAGTCCAATTTTTATACATGTGTACTTTATGATAAACTTAAAAGATAAATTCATTCTGATGTAGCCTAAACAAAGAAAAAATCAGACGTTTTTGGTAAACATTTGGACAATATCTACTCAAACCAACCTTCAGTGTGGCCAAAATCAACTTGAATGTTCAGCCATGACTCATATTCAGGGACTTCTAGCTTAGGCACCTCACGATCCATCCAAAGCTGGTGCTGTTGCTTCATGTGATGCGCAGTATCACTGATATTACTCATGGTCTGAAAAATATCCCTTGTATCAATAAATGACACAACACTGTTGCAATAAGCTTGATAGCTTTCTAAACTGTCAATATGGTCCTCAAGTTCTGCACTGTGAGCAGTAATTTCTTTCAGCTGATCCCTTGTTAGTGAGTCTAATTTTAACTTCAGTGAATTTACGTGCCTATCTATTTTATTCTTTATCCCTTCACCAACTTTAGATATCGCCTCCTTGGCAAACTTCATCTTCAAAGCAAACTTTTTGCATGCGTCTTCCAGCATCTGCTGTTTCTCCTGGCTTTGCAGAATGAACTCCGAGAAATCACAACTTTGACCATCAACTTGGTTCCTAAAATCACTGATAAACTTATTGGCATCCAAACCTTTATGAAGGCCATGTTTCTCAATAAAACACAAGGGGCAGACAACTTCTCTGCAGTTCTCACAATATATCAAATGCTCTTTTCCATGTTCTTCGCAAAGACGCAGAACAACCTCATCCAATGCTTCGTCACTATTCTGGCTACCATTTGGCACAATTTTGTGCGTCTTTGTCACCTTGTTTTTCTTGTGGTGTATGGAACATTCTTCGCACAGTCTCTGCCTGCAGTTCACGCAATACATCTCAGCTGGTGGAACCATGCTGGCACAGTCTGGATTTGTTGCTTCAGCACATAAATCACACAAAACCTCTACACCTTCTGCTTTGGCTGGCTTCGAGATTTTTGTTATGTCAATCACACGTTCCATGAAGAAATTCTTCTGCAGACCAGTCAGTCCCTGAACTGGAATTGTAACCTCCTTTCGACAAACTGGACACGACATTTTGTCTCCAGACCCTTCTTCTTGCATTGCAACATTGAATGTAAGGCATTTCAAACAGAAAGTGTGATTGCATGGCAACACACGTGGGTCTGTGTATGTTTCTGTGCAAATACAACACTCTGTTTCACTTTTCAGTTTATCCACTATTAAACGTGAATCTTTCTCAGCCATTACTGTCCCTCACTTAACTGTGGCAAATATTTATCAAAATTCAAGATTTCCACACCCTGTATCAAGACCAAGGTTATAATATCATACAAATTGTAATTGAAAATGCCCTCCTTACAAAGTCTTAAAGTGCACAATGACCCCGGGAAGCAGGAACTATAAGCTGACTTGAAGAGCTAAGTTTTCAGTTTAGAGCGAAAAATGGTTCGCCAAGAGTCTCAACAGACTGACGGTTCAACAACAAGCTTACTTTATCAAAACATACACCGCTATTTGTCACTGATCTAGCGATAAAGACATCCGTCCTATATCTGATCTCTGGAATTGTTTTCCAAGCAGCAAAACTGATATTATTATTATCGTTCGTCATAGCGGGATCCTTCACAGATTTACTGTTTACTCATTGTGAAATCGAAGGTCCAGCACTGTTTCCGATATGTAACAGAACATCGATCATGAAAACAGATGATCGAATGCGCTATTTTATTAATAAATAGTTTTCGGATAGTAGTTAAAATTCTTTGAAATATACGCGATCACAACAATTTTAATAAAAGTAACGTGCGCATGCAATCTTTGGATTGCTCCGAGCATGGTCGGAGTTTACTCGGAGAATATGCCGTTCAGACATGGAACATGAGCGAGTAGAGGAAGCAATTTGTGCGCGTTCTGGTTAAATGTACACGTTTTTCCATAGCGAAGTCTGGCTTCGGCCCTGCTACCAGGGCCTTTCAGAGATTCAGAGAGGCCCCAATTTCGAGGCATGCACATCGTAAGCTTAGGCTACTAAATCTCATTTGTCAATTATAATACAGAAAAGAAGAAATAAATAATGATAATTATTGCATATAAACGTTTATCAAAATCTGAGGTCTCCTCCCAATGAGAGACCCGGGCCAAATGGTCCTGCCGGCCCCCGTATGATAGGCCATGACCAAGCGGCGTTGCAAATAATGTGGTGAAATAATGAGTGCCTAACCTGCAAATGAGTGCCTTATATAAGGCGGGGTATCATTAAGGAGAGAAGGTAAAGAAGAAGGGAGACGCATGCCCATGAAGACAAGATTTGTCGTTCTTCTTAGTCTTCGATCGTTTGAAGAAGTTGCTAATCGTAATCGTAATAGTAATCTCGAGATTTCTACAGCGCCCAACGAAAGCCAAGTCGCGGGAACCAGCTTATTCACAGGCGCTCAGTCAAAACAAAATCACTAGACAAAAGGGTTCGGTTCCAGGTCAAGATCCAGGAGTCAGGCCGTCAGACAGTCGGACGGCTACGGTGGATGGTGTTTGAAACTGAAGCGGGAAGAGAGATAAGGTGAAGACGAAGAATCAGGATAAGATTTTTTGGAAAAGTCTTGAAAAAGTCTTTTCAGTCTTGAGTGAAAGACCTGCCAAGAAACTGAACGAGGTGAATTGTTGGTGAGTTCGTATGATGGATCAGATAATTGTCATAATTCTAATGTGCATAGGCCTACTCTAAATTCTTTAAGCACGAATGTCGGATCGTAATTGTAATCGTAATCCTGAGATTTCTACAGTGCCCAACGAAATCGTAATCTCGAGATTTCTACAGCGCTCAACGAAAGCTAAGTCGCGGGAATCAGCTTATTCACAGGCGCTCAGTCAAAACAAAATCGATAGGCAAAAGGGTGAAGATCCAGGAGTCAGGCACTCAGACAGTCGGACGGCTACGGTGGATGCTGTTTGAAATTGAAGCTAGAAGAGAGATAAGGGGAAGAGGAAGAATCAGGATAAGATTTCTGGAAAAGAAGTGTTTTCAGTCTTGAGTGAAAGACCTGCGCAGAAACTGAAAGAGGTGAAGTGTTGGTGAGTTCGTATGATTGACCAGACAACTGTCGCAATTCTGGCGGGAGTTTATTCCAAAGGGGTGGGGCAGCTATGGCTATGGAGCGATTTCCAAATTTTAAGGATGAGGTGACGGGAGGGCGAAGAAGTTTTAGGACAGATGAGGAGCGGGTTGAACGGAGTGGTTGGATAGTAAATAATTGACGAAGATAGGAGGGTTGGGAGGATTGAAGTGTGTTGTAGGTGAGGGAAAAGACTTTGTACTCTATTCGTTCTGGTATTTTAAGCCAGTGCAGTGATTTGAGAACAGGGGTGATGTGATGGTGTTTGGGGTTTTGGTGACAGCACGTGCGAGAGCATTCTGGATAGCTTGTAGGCGATTTATCTGGGTTGTGTCAATATTGAGGAAAAGTGAATTGCAGTAGTCAAGTTTTGCATGGACTATGGATGTGGCAATGATAGATGCGGTTTTGAAGTCAAGCATAGGACGGATTCTGCGAAGGTCGCGGATATGCATAAAGCAAGAGCGGGAAAGATGGGTGATATGATCAGAAAAAGTAAGGTTCTGGTCGAAAATAACACCTAAATTACGGACAGAAGAGTTAGTATTAAAGGTGTGGGTGGAGGCAGAGTCCAGGCTGAGGGAGATAGAGGGGTCAGGAATTTTCTTGAGCTGGTCACGTAGGCCTATAAGTATGAATTCAGTTTTAGATGGGTTCAGGCATAAGAGATTAGATGTCACCCAAGAGGAGATTTGTTTAACCACACAAAGAAGATGATCTGTAGACTCATTGAAACAATTTGGAGAGAAAGAGATGAATAGTTGGGTGTCATCAGCATAGAGGTGATGGTCAACGGAGGATGCTTTAATGAGTGAACTGAGTGGGGTAGTGTAGAGGATAAACAGAAGAGGTCCAAGAACGGAACCTTGTGGAACTCCGCAAGTGAGAGGGCATGACTTAGAAGAGGCTTCCGAAGTTTTAACAGAGAAAGAGCGGGAGGAGAGATAAGACTGTATCCATAGGAGAGCAGTGTCAGCAAAACCAAACCAGGTTGAAAGTCGGTGGAGTAAGATATTGTGATTTATGGTGTCGAAGGCTGCAGAGATATCGAGGAGACAGAGGCAAGAAACCTGTTGATGAGAAATGGCAGAAACAAGCTTGTTGTAGAGAGATGTCAGCAGAGTTTCGGTTGAGTGGCGTTTAGTAAACCAGACTGGTGTGGGTTAATGAGTGAGTTAGAAGCTAAATAGTTATTGATTCGAGAGAGGACAATCCGTTCAGTTAATTTGGAGATGAAAGTCATGTTAAAAACAGACCGGTAGTTTGAAAGAATTTCCTTGTCGAGAGATGATTTCTTGAGAAGAGGGGTAACAAAAGAGTGTTTGAATAGGAGGGGGAAATTACCCGTAGATAAAGAGAGATTAACTATTTTGGTAATGATTGGGACAAGGACAGCTGCACAGTCTTTCAGTAAGGAGGTGGGTATAGGGTCAAGTTCGCACTGTTTGTTTAGAAGTGATTTTAACAGGTGTAATATTTCAGACTCTGAAGTGGGTTGAAAGACAGATAATGAGGATCGAGGTGGGGAAGGTGGGCTGTCATAGGTGGAAGAGGGAGCATCAGCAGCTGGATTGTTGGAGGTTTTGGAAAGTAGAGATTGAAGAGAGAGACGGAGGGTACTAATTTTGTTCGAAAAGAAAGAACAGAACGAGTCGGCTATTGAAGAAGACGGAAGAGAATTTGGAAGTGGGCTAGATGAGTTCCGATGGAGGAGTTGGTTAATGGTTTTCCAGAGAAGGCGAGGACTAGAGGATCGAGAACGAACTAGTGAGGAGTAAAATCTCTGTTTAGCTGCAGTAAGAAGGCGATGGTATTTATTTGTGGCA
Source organism: Norana najaformis (assembly GCA_964023275.1). Lineage (NCBI taxonomy): Eukaryota > Metazoa > Annelida > Clitellata > Crassiclitellata > Hormogastridae > Norana > Norana najaformis. Next base: position 48,602,767 of record OZ029916.1, on the reverse strand, counting down.
GATTAAGGGCAGAGAGAAGTTGAGGATCCCTGGTGCGTTTGTAGGCACGCTCAAGGCGTCGCCGGAAAGATTTGAAGGCCTGGAGATAGGAATTGAACCAAGGATTGTTAGAGTGAGAACGGGATTTGGTAATAATAGGAGCATGCTTGTCAAGGATAGTGGAAAGAGTGGTGTTATAGAAAGAGAGAAGGCCATTCAGGGAGGAGGGTGGATTTAACACGAGGTCAGAACAGGAAATATCTTGTATGAAGGCTTCAATATTTATTGAACTGATGCGACGAAATGAATGAAAGACAGGATCAGGACGTGGTGTCGGAAGAATGTTAAGATATGTAAAGATGGGGTAATGATCAGATGGCGTGTCAAAAGCAAAGATATATCAGGTGATAGAGCGGAGAATGATGATGTGATAATAAGGTCAAGTGTGTGATTATGAATGTGGGTGGGGAATTTGACATGTTGAACCAAATTAGTTGAGGACAATAGGGTGAGGAATTCAGAAGCAAATGTGTCAGAGGGGTTATCGACATGTATATTGAAGTCACCTGTAATCAGAAATTCATGAGGTGTAGTGGCGGCAGTAGAGAGGAGGGTGGTAAATTCTTTCAAGAAGACCGATGGAGGACTTGAATATGAAGAGGAGGATGGAGGGCGATATACATTAAAGATAGTCAGATTTGTGTGAGGAAGTTTAAGCGTAACGAAAGCCAGTTACGGGGATCAGCTTATTCACAGACGCTCAGTCAAAACAAAATCGATAGACAAAAGTATTCGGTTTCTAGTCAAGATCCAAAAGTGGCAGCCCCGTAGTTGTTATGCATCTTGGGAAGCATATCGCACGCTATTCTAGAAACTTCCTCAGTATTCTTCTAATACTGAAATCCTTCTTTAAGTCACAAGTCACCAACACTGCAAATTATATTGGCCTGCATGACTCCTATGGAGTACCTTACTGAGGGCTTTCCAAATAGACCAAGGTGATTAATTGGCCATATAAGCAGATCAGCTTAGACATTCTTTGAAACTGCATTTATGTTGTTGGAAATAACTTATATATATATATATTATATATATAATATAAATATATGTATGCCTCTGTGTGTGTGTGCGCGCGCGTGTGTGTGTGTGTGTGTGTGTGTTCCATTGTTCAACGACATCCTGCTGCTGTCAGCAAAGTTGACTTCCACTACTATTAACATTGTTCAAGACCTAATGAAATAAACGAAGAAGAGAATTATATATTCTTAATGGAAGCGAATTAAAGGTGCCTAAAATTGTCTTTTATGAATAGCATTATGGCACTTATGACTATCAGTGCCGTTTACGTCGACTTCAGTGCCATAGTAGGGACATACATGTCGACATATATATGTGTGTGTGTGTGTGTGTGCGTGCGTGTGATAAAGACCTTATTCACTGACTATCTACAACGAGTCAATACATTAATAGTCAATTGAATGAACAAATGTCTGAGAAAGGTGTAATCAGCATGAGACCGGTGTTGTAACATGGCGCTGTGCATTTGTCTGTTTCTATTCATATAGCGCTTTTGCATCGTCACAGATCCCAAGAATAGGAGGGCGCCGCATATAGGATAAGAGTCACGCCATCTAGTCGTTTGCCGTGACGATCAGTTCTCGGTTCTTTTTTCTGAGCAGGGATGTTAGCTCTGCCAAGGGTTAGGGTTATCTAATATCGTTAAGCACGCTATGGCGTTGTTGTCTGCGAGCGCTCTTTTAGCAGTTTTAGCAGTGGAGTTCTCTGGCGTCGACTCTTTCGCCACAGTGACAGATGTGGGTCGCAGTGTGGTTCCAAGTCTCTTTCCAACTGCGATCCGAATCACTTCATCCCAATGCGGTTATTGGGGGGGGGGGGGGGGGCAGCATCGAATCTCCAGAGTGTGGTGTATGAAAGGCCAAAAAATTCGCTTTTTCCTCTAGGCCTACCATTTCATAGTCTCTTACAAATCATTCGTTTTCTTATTGTTATTTCTTAGTGGTGACAGTTACATCTCAATTGTATGACTTAACTTAATCTAAGCCCTTACAAATTTTGAATTAAATAGAGTGAGGCCAACGTATTATAAAGGTGTTGTAGGCAGTTATATAATGATATTGATTTAGTGACATTGTGGATGCCAGGATCGTTGACAAATCGGATACTGAAGAAACCCAAGATTTGAAATGCAGAGATATTAAGAAAAGCTAGGCTGATGCCATTTACATTTACAGATTTAAAAAGTATGTAGATTTTTTGGGGGTTAAATATACAATTTTAACTATGGATACGAATTTATCATCATTTCCTTATGAAATGGACTTTAAGTGCGCAGTTTTCACAACTTGCAAATTAAAATTTAATAATGTTTTTTGGGAACTTGAATTGCAAATTGCCTAGAAAGAGCATAAATATTGTGTTTTAAAGATTAAGATCTTGTGAAAAGGTAAGTAATTTACCTCTGTTTACTGTTTCGTATGACGATTGGTTACTTTTTATTATTCAACGACATTTTATGGCTTCTGGTGCCGTTGACGTCGACGTTTTCTTGCTCAACACAATACGATTATCTTTAATTAACGATCCTTACGCATAACTATATAGCGCAATCTAAGAACATTTAAGAGGTGTCTGTTGAACCTCGCAAACTTTGCTACCAATGCACGTCGAAACAAATATAACATTGTAAGTAACGTTTTAAAGATATCCAATAGAACTGTGTTTTCCACTATATTTAAAGCCTCTACCCAATATACACCTATAAACTTGCCAAAAAGTAATATATTCTACTCACCACTGAACGTAAGTCGGTGTTCCTATACCATACTGTATTTTGTTTATTATTTTCTCTTATTATTATCGTAGTTTCTTGTGACCGAAACATCGTCGTTACATCGAGTTGCAATTGACGGAAATTTATCCGATTTTTCTAACGGCATGTATGAAATAAATAACGTCGGGCAAACGCGATATAAAGGTGTCGCTTACATTTGTATAATTCTCTTGTTTAGTGACATCTTGTGGAAGCCAGGATCTTAGATTTATCGTGTGGAATTCGACTTACTAAACCCAAGATTTGACTTCCTGAAAGACAATTTAATGTACAAATGGCAGATTTAAACACACGCACACGCACACACACGCACACAACTTCCATTTTTTTCCTCTTTGTCAATAAAGTGGGATCAACGGTCCAGGCTGCCGTAAGATATCGACAAACACTCGTCGAATAGAAGGCATTTTAGACACCTTTCATTGGTTTTAATCAGCATTATATAAATCTCAGTTTCGTTTAATCCGTGTTTCTAACTCCGCCCCTGCCTTGTTGGGGGTAGTGCCAGTCCCAAGCCTGGATAAAGGAGGAGGGCGACGGCAACGGCCTTCGATGCCATAGGCTGTCGTTAAACTGAGGAACTACTACTAATCATTGTTTCTATAGCAAGCCGACTTGGTAGCCGCAAGATGTCGCTAAACGCAAACGTCACAAAGCAAAGTTTAAACGACCTTGAGCTGCATTTGATCAATATAATGTATTTAAGACTCCGGACTGTAGAAAAACACACTAAACGTATAAATGAAAAACAAGAGAAAAGCACACGAACATTAGAACACAACCGAACGCACCACAAACGGAGCGACGATTAAGGGAAGATTGAGGAGATCCCATCTGTTATCTACTAACAATTTCTTTGTTTTTCTCTTTAACTCCAGTTTCACCTTTCGATTTTGTACACCTTCCATTTCTTATTTTTTAAAAGCCTTTTTCGCGCAGTCATTTCACATTGTAAAGCACCCTTGAAGTAGCTTCTTACTGATCATGCTGTCGTGATTACAACTACAGTTACAATTACAATATATTTAGCAGGTTACGCTTACTCGCAAAGAAGTGAAACCAGGTTTCTGTTTTAGTCGGGTGGTGCCAGTCCTAAGCCTCGTTTTAAAGAGGAGGGCGAAGCGGATATTCTTTGTTATGACACAACTTTGTTAAACATAAACAACAAACAAACCCGAGGTAATAGCAAGTCTTTACTTAAACACTCGACGCTGCTATTTTTAAAAGGGGGATTTTAGACACCTTTACTTCGCTTTATTTGAACGTTATATAAAACTTATTTCGTTTAATGCACTGTTATCAATCGATGAAGGTGTTTCCTCCTATGTTAAGAGAGGTCAACGACCATGGGAACCGCAAGATGTCGTTGAACAATGGAAACAATCGGGTTTCAATTGGAAACAAAAGTTGTTGGAAGAGTTCTTATAATCGATAGCAATACTGGATACGCAGTTCGGCACAAATTAAACAGATGAACGAAATATTACAGATATATTAATTTCAGCGATTTACATTAAAGGCTGATCCAGTTTTTGAAGTTAGGGGGGCAAAGAGACACAGGTCTATTGGAATTATAGGCACAATAATAAAACGAAATGTAATTCCATGGATTTTAAAGTATGTATTAAATTAAGATAAATCTTCCGCCGCTAGACAGAAAATATTACTTATGCGGAGGAAATCTCATTCAAAACCTTCGCGTAGTCTACGACATTTCGGTTTTACAAACACGTTTTACAAAGTTAAAATGTCTGAATTAATCTTCGGACAAAATTTTTATAGCCAGTAAGAAGCCGAACAGTTCACTTCGTATTGTGCCACAAAAGCTTCCGCCGCACAAGTAATTTCTGCATGCGTTGGGTGGCGGAATCTTCCGCCGCTGAAGCACTACGCATTAAATCACGTCCCATCCCTTAAGACACAGCACTGATACAATGCACACTGTTTGTTAGAATAAACACCATTTAACTGTGGCGCAGCTTTCATATGTAAATGAACTCTTATATGCAAATGAGTTATTAAATGTATATGAGCTCTACTGTGTAAATGAGCCCCTATATGTAAATGAGCTCTTATATGCAACTGAGGTCTTATATGCATGTGAGCTCTTATAGGCAAAATGACCTCCTACGAACCCCCTATATAAGGAAGTAAGCATTTCTGTTGAATTGTTGTCTCGGTAATCGTCGATGTATTCGATGATCTGAAAGAAGAAGACTTGCGCTGGGTTAGCGAACTAATGAGTACGTTGATGTTGAATATAGAATACGGGGCTTTTGTCATTGACCACACCGTATACTGAAATACCTCCGAAGCCCAGCATAATCGTAATCGTAATCGTAATGGCAATTGCGAGATTTCTACATCGCCCAACGAAAGCCACGTCGCGGGGACCAGCTTATTCACAGGAGCTCAGTCAAAACAAAATCGATAGGCAAAAGGGTTCGGACTCGGACTCAGGCCAGACGCTAAAAGAGGATGACCACCCTGATAAACATTCCTCTTTCTCAGATCATATCCTGACACAACTCTTATCTCTCCTTCCGCTCAAAACCCAAACATCACCCCCTGTAGCTGTCACGTTGTCACTCTGACTGACTCTTGGATTTTGACCTGGAACTGGGTAGTGCCAGTCCCAGGCTTGGATAAAGGAGGAGGGCGACCTCAACGGCCTTTGATGCCATAAGATGTGTTTAAACATTTATACTACTACTAATCACACTTCCTCTCATCATGCGAGATTAAGTCGATGACAAGACGAATGTAGAAAGCATCGATCTCTTATAATTTTTGCCATAAATAACGTCAGACAGGGGTGTTATAAAGGTGTCTAAGACAACTGTATAATAATATTGTCTGTGTTACATATTGTGGATGCCAGGAACGTAGGATCGTTGACAAATCGGTTACTGAATTCGACTTAAGAAACCAATAACTTGAAATTCATAGATATCTAGAAAAGTCTGGCTGGTGTAATTGAAAAAAAGACAGATTAAGAAATTTATATGGATTTGTTGGGATGAAATATGTAAGTTTAAATAAGCATACGAAATTATTATCATTTTCTTAGGAAATGGACTTCAAGTGCGCAGTTTTCACAACATACGAATTAAAATATAACAATCTTAATTGGAAGTTGAGTTGCAAATTGACCAGAAAACAGCAACGGCATTTTGTATTTTATGGATTTAAACCTGGCGAAAAGCAGAACAATTTTACCTATGTTTACTGTTTTATCGGGCGATTGGCTACTTTTTATTATTCAACGACATTTTATGGCTTCCGGTGCGGAGCCATGGACGTCAACTTCTTCTTATACCAACCTTCAACAGGGGACATATCAATTCAACGCCCCAACGAATTCTTATATAGCGTCATCTTAGAACATTTAAGAGGTGTCCATTGAAACTCCGCTTACTGCACGTATGAACGTTGATGCAAATATAATATTGGAAGAAATGCTTCAAAGATATGCAAGACAACAGTATTTTCAACTAAATTTAAACCTGCTACCGAATATACACACCTAAAAAACGCCAAAACTAATAAAAATTTTTAACCTTAGAAATTAAGTCGGTTTTTCCCTTACCCTACCGTATTTTGTTTAAAATTTTCTCCTATTATTATTGTAGTTTTTTTTTAGCGCCATCTTGTGGATGCCGTAACCCCAACAGCGTCATAAAATCGAGTTGCGCTTTACGAGAAAATACACGTGAGACGAATGTGTGACATAAATAACATCAGGTGGACGCAATATAAAGGCGTTGCTTACAATTGTATAATTCTCTTGTTTTAGTGACATTTTGTGGCTCCCAGTAATCGTAATCGTAATCGTAACTCCGAGATTTCTACAGCGCCCAACGAAAGCCGCGCCGCGGGGACCAGCTTATTCGCAAGGACTCAGTCAAAACAAAATCGAGAGGGAAAAGGGTTCCGTTCCAGGTCAAGATCGAAAAGTCAGACGGAGAGACAGCGTGGGAGCATGGGGAGTGGTGTTTGGGGTTGGAGAAGAGAGAGGAGACAAGGGGAAGAAGGGGTGTCAGGATAGGATCTGTGAAAGAGGAAAGCCGACCTTTGATGTATCGTGTGCTGGATTCGATTTAAGAAACCCAAGATTTCACTAACGGAAAAATCAAGTAAAGACATGTTTAATGCACAAACGACAGATTTAAACATTATTTTGAGGTGGCCGTTTTCGCCGCTTGTTATTTCGGCTTAAATTTCGTCTTAAAGCAAAATATTTGTTCGGAAATTCTTTCTTGTTTGGGCTGCTGTTGTGACCGACTTAGCGTTCAGGTGTTTTTTACACGAGTTTGTCATGGTTTTTCAGTTTTCGGATGGTTTTTCTGTTCGTGATCGACACATCTTCTCGCTGGAATAGTTCATTCTACACTCGAGGGATGACAGGTCGTAACTCAAGCCTAACGCTTTGGAATTGTTTCGACTTTCTAGCGGAGAAGGGTCATACCATCAATCGAACGACTGTCCGTCGCGAATCAACCTGGTGCTGGAGTTACGCCTGGACGTCATATCTACCACCTGCGAGGGACAGCGTTGGACGGTGGGGCTCTCGTGTACTGCGGACGCCATCGCCCGTCGTCGTTCTACGATTCTGAAACTACTCGGTTCACTAACTCTGAACACGTGGTCATCAGTCAACTCGGGATGGAAGCCAGTTGGTTGGGTTCAGCGTGTGTGCGCGACTCCGCAGCTGGTGACATTTCTAGTTATCTGAACACTGCTTGCTAATTGACGAAATTTTTGTTCTTAATGACACTTAACATCATTTAAGTTAGCGCAGTAAGCGCCTTTGTGAGGCACTTAAAAGGCGCTATACCAAGTTCCTACATACATACATACAGAGAACACCAAAGAAAAAAATGTTTCAGAGATGAAGATCTGGAGAAAAAAATCAGAGCAATTTCAGCTCTTTTCGCAGCTGTGTCAGGCGATTTGTTACCTAGTTTTTTAATATTTATAGCTTCGGGTGCCTTTAAATTCGACTTATTTAATCAGTGGCTGCATAGGGGAACCTCCGATTATAGTAGCAGAAGTTCCAATGTTTAACGACATCTATATGGCATCAAAGGCCGTTGCCGTCGCTCTCCTCCTTTATCCAGGCTTGGGACTGGCACTACCCCCGAAACAAGGCAGTGGCATAGTTACGTAAAAACGCATCAAATTCTTATATAGCGTTATACGACAACATTAAAGAGGTGTCTGCTGCAACTCGCTGACTTGTTGCCTGTGAACGTCAGTGCAAATCACCATTTTTGAGCACCTTTGAGAGACTCCTGAAAGCAATTAACAAGACATATAAATGATCGGCGCTGTAGCCTACATGAGCAAAAAATCATCGACATTCATAAGAAATCTTAAAAAGATATGTCGTGAGCCGTGCGTGATGTCAATTGAATTGGTCCAGCGACTGGGCTTTCGTCACATCGCCAGGAAGATTGCTCCACGCAGTGGGTCCGGCAACAGAGAAGGAACATTCGCCGAACCATATGAAAGACAGATGGGGCATGCAGTTGATTCATCGACGAAGACCGCAGTCTATACTAGGGTGGTGCCAGTTCGAAGCTTGGGTAAAGGAGGAGGGTGTCGCTAATCATCTTTGTTATGGCAGAGCGGCGCTAAACATCAATTACCCAGACAATCGTCAGGTATCCATTCCCTTTTGTCCTGGCATCGACATCAAAAAACGGCGCTGGCATCCATTAGATGTCGCTAAACGCTTAAAGCTGCTATTAATATAAGGAAATTTAGACACCTTTAATTTGCTCACTCAGACGCTATATAAATCCGATTACTTCTCTTGAGTTATTCTAACTCCGCCACTGCCTTGTTTGGGGGTAGTGCCAGTCCCAAGCCTGGATAAAGGAGGAGGGCGACGGCAACGGCCTTTGATGCCATAAGCTGTCGTTAAACTGAGGAACTACTTGAGTTAATCTATTCTTTAAAGTATGTAAAGCAAAAAACAGTTAAAACTGTAAAAAAACGGCCTTTGATGCCATAAGATTTGTAATTGTAATTGTAATTTCCAATTGGTATAGCGCCTGTTCAAGATAAACTCATCAGAGACGTTCTCTGCTGTGACGATGTCATATGTCATTAAGAACGGAATATTCTCAGTTATTCCCTATGGCCCCACACCCATGATCGTATTATTACTCCTGCTGACAATTTAACGCGTAAATGTTTTATTATTAGGATGTTGTATGAATATTAAGTTTTCTTGTGTTCTTAAATACTTGTAAACCGATGTGCGATTAGCTATTGGTTAATAAAGAATATACTTACTTACTTACTTATTTATTCGTCCATTTGTAAACTTTGCTCCGATGACTGGAAGAGTCACCACTGGCAAGCTCGCACACACACGCAGAGCCCAATCAGCAGGTTCCCAACGGTTGTCCCATCGTCCAGTAGTCCCTCGCAGATGGAAGACGATGCGGCGAGCGGAGATTAATCGATGTCGTAGAAAACATTGGAAACTAACTCATTTAAGGGATGTCGACTGAAACGGCACTTGGCAGCCGCAAGATGGCGCTAAACCCTCGACGCTGCTATTAATAGAAGGCAAATTTAGACACCTTTAGTTCGCTTCCGTCAGTGTTATATAAGTCTTGTTTTCGCTTTATTGAGCATTGTACTCGCGAAGTCAACTATGAAATGAACTGAAGTTCAAAGGTCATCACAGAATTTGTTCTAGATCTGTTAAACGTCTCTGTTCTCAGCTCTTTAAGGAAGTCAATGAAAGGCGCTATACAAATGTTCAAGGAAACAGGCTTATATAGGTCTACGTACACTAGACCTAGAGACACACACACGCACTCACACACACAATCGTCAGGTATCCCTCATCTTTGGCACCGCGGTGGACGTAAACGCTCTGATAGCCGCAAGATGTCGTTAAACACTCGGCCCTGCTATTATTATAAGGCAACTTTAGACACCTTTAATTCGACTCCGTGAATTTTATATAAACCTTTTTCGGTCAATCCACTGCGCGTTCTTTATCCATTGATGCCGACGTAAACCGCAAGATGTTCATAAACAAGGAAAACTACTGGAAGAGGATTCCGTACAAATGTTGTTACAATTACGATTACAGTACGTAATAACTAAGATATAATTATGTTCATCAGCTGCATTCTATCGCTACGTCTTTGCAAACCTTAGTCCGATGGTTAAAGTCCGTAGCCTGGATGTAGGAGGAAGACGAGACTAATCACCTTTGGCTGTCCATGGCATTTTTAAAACTCTTCTATAACATGTGCTCTCAAATGACGTCATTATTCTTTGATCGCTGTTTCTGTGTGTCTATGATTCGGATCCATATGTTGCTATAGGTCATGCCAAAGACCGAAGCAGGCGTAGCTTAGTTGGAGTTGAAATTCCTCTGTTCATCCCACTGTCCTCGTATCAGATTGTATCTGCGTAGCCATTCCCAGTCGAACCTTGAGGTCTTCCTCGAATTTTCCATCCGCAGTGATTATGGATCCAATTCACTGAAATCTGTCTACCTGTTGCAACACATCACCTTCCACAAAAATGTTGACCTTCTTATCATCGGTAAACATCCGCTTTTCTTTCCTTGTTAATTGATAATCAGTTACCTCAGTCCATCACTTATTAGCTTTAGTTTCAAATCTTGTAGATTAGTAGTAGTAGTTCCGGTGTTCAACGACATCTTATGGCATCAAAGGCCATTGACGTCGCCCTCCTCCTTTATCCAGGCTTTGGACTGGCATTGCCCCAAACAAGGCAGTGGCCGAGTTTTACTATGGTTAAAACATGTAAGATATAAATAAGGTTCGGCGGTAGCGTTAAAAAGGTGTCGTTTGCAGTTGTATAATTCTCCTGTCTGAGTGACATCTTGTGGTTACCAGGACCGTTGACGCATCGTAATCGTAATCGTAATCTCAAGATTTCTGCAGTGCCCAACGAAAGCTAAGTTGCGGGAACCAGCTTAATCACAGGCGCTCAGTCAAAACAAAATCGGTAGGCAAGTGTACTGAATTCCACTTAAGAAATCCAAGACTTGACTTTCATAAAAATCAAGCAAAGCCAAGCTAATGTAAAAACCACAGAATTCGAAATAGTTTTGATTTCTACGTAAAATAAATAAGTTCAACAATGCAAACTATTTGATCTTACGAAATGGACATGAAGTGAAGAGTCTTCACAACTTTTAATTTGAAATCGAAGAATTTTTCTTTGGAACTTGAATTGCAAAAAAACCCAGAGAACAAACAAGGCAATGGCGGAGTTTTGCGGTATTGAAAAACGCATCTTACTTATATAGCATTATGAAAGAACATTAAAGAGGTGTCTGTTGAAACCCGAGGAATTTCTGCTTGTGAACGTCAGTGCAAATTTGAGATCTGAAGAAAACGCTTCAGAATTACCCAAATAACTTTATTATCACTAAATTTAAAGCCTCTATCATTCTTTAACGACAACTTGTGGGCGCGAGGTCTGTTTACGTCTTGCTTTAGAGAAAAGCAGATTCACTTACTATAAAATAGAAATGTGCTTATATAAGGTTGAAGAAACTGAATTGAAGGTGTCTAAAATGCCCTCTCTTAATTGCATCGTGCGAGAGTTTAGCGACATCTTGTGACCATAAAAGGCTGTTTTCGTCCCCTTTACTGCCAATGGTGAGTGATACCTGACGATTGTGTTTGTGTGTGTGTTGTGTGTGCGTGTGTAGACGACTCCTAGTGTACGTAGACCATCGTACGACTGTATTCTTGAACATTTTTTCGCGCCTCTTATAGGCTTTTATAGAACTTCTCAAAAGCCCTATGAAGAGAGAAGTCGAAGAAATCTAAACAGAAAACTGTGTTGATGTTTGCGCCTCTGTTCATCTGAACTTCGACCTCTGCTTCTACCGAAGTAGCAACCTCGGTGGCATAGAGTTTAAGGTGACTGAGTCAAAGCTGGATCGAAGGGTGGGGCCAAAGGATTTGTAGGGAACCAAGGTGGAAAAATTACTCTAACAGATATGATGACGTAGGCCTACCTAAAAGAAGAGGACGGCTTAATTTTATTGGTGAAAAGAGTATATTACAGAGGCTTTAAATTTAGTGATAATACAGTTCTATGGATACCTCTGAAACGTTTCCTTTTGATGTTATATTAGCTCTGACGTTCTAAGGCAGAATATCAGCTGGTTTCAACAGACACCTGCTTAATGTTTTTATATAGCCCTAATATAGCTGATTTAGCCATATATATAAGTTAGATGCCATTTTAACACTGCCAAAGCCCCAAGTCTGGATAAAGGAGGAGGGCGACGGCAACGGCTTTTCATGCCATAAGCTGTCGTTAAACTGACGAACTAATAATTAACTCCGTCAAACTCCGCCACGGCCTAGTTTGGGGGTAGTGCCAGTCCCAAGCCTGGATAAAGGAGGCGAACGAGGTCAACGGCCTTTGATGCCATGAGATGTAGTTTAACATTGGAAATGCTGTTCGAAAAATCTGATGATTCCTTTTAAAGGGCAAATCGATATAACGGCGGTGTAACGGTCGCGACAGCCAAAAGATGGCGCTAAGAATCTGAATTAATAACAGGAGAAAATAATGAACAAAATACGGTATGGTATAGGAAAAACCGACTGAATTTCAATGGCTAAAAGAATATATTATTTGTTATGTTTATAAGTAGACCTATTATTTCGGTAGGGGCTTAAATTTAGTTAAACTAAGTTCTATTGGACACCTTTAAAACTGTTCTTATAATGTTATATTTGCATTTCATGACAGCAAAGTTAGCAGAAACTCCGCCACTGCCTTGTTTAGGGGTAGTGCCAATCCCAAGCCTGGATAAAGAAGGAAGGCGACGGCAACGGCCTTTGATGCCATAAGCTATATATATATATATATATATATATATATATATATATATATATATATATATATATATATATATATATATATATATATATATATATATATATATAATATGTTAACAACAGCGTCGAATGGTTTGCTAATACTCGATTGAACTTCTTTCGCATAACCCAAATGATGGATGGTGTGGTCGACGTCAACGGCCCTGGCAGCCGCAAGATGTCGTTAAACGCCAAAAGGAACAAGGCAAAGTTTAAACGACCACAAGGCGCATTTGATCGATATGATATATTTAAGACGCCGGACTCTAGCAAAAGACACAAAACTAAGAATAAAACAAAGAAAAAACGCGCGAACGTCAGAACACGATCGACTGCAATCACAAACGGCGCGAAGATTAAGCGACTGTTGAGATCCCATCAATTATATACCAACAATTCAAATTTTCTGTTTTTCTGCAAAGCACCCTTGAATTAGCTTCTTACTGATGATGCTGTCGTGATTACAATTACAATTACAGTATATTTAACGGTTGTGCAAGAAATCGCTCGGTGAAACCCGCATCTACGTTAGTCAGGTGGTGCCAGTCCTAAGTCTGGGTAAAAGAGGAGGGCGGCGCTGATAGTCTTTGTTATGACACAACTTTATTGAACATAAACAAACAAACACTACGGTAATTGCAAACTTTATTTAAGCATTCGACGCTCCTATTTATAAAAAGAATTTTAGACACCTTTACTTCGTTTTACCTATTGTTATATAAGTCTTATTTTCCATTGTCGTGCATATTGATGGTCCATTTGTACATGCAAACAGAAATTCGACATCAACTGCCCTGGGAAACGCAAGAAGTCCTTAAACAATGGAAACTATTACTACATAAAATAATCGGGTTTCAATTGCAAACAGAAGTTTTTGAAAGTTTTTATAATCGATAGCAATATTGAGCGCACAGATCAGCATAAATTAAACAGATGAATGAATGTATTCATGCTAACGATTCACAGGCTTGGGTCTGGCATTACCCGAAAAACGTGAGTGGCGGAGTTTTACACTGGCTTTAAAAATGGAAGAATAAAAAATCATCAGGCAGATGCGATATAAAGGATTCGTTTACAATTGTATCATTGTTTTGTTTTAGTGACATCTTGCGGCTGCTAGTGCCGGTTATGTCGAATCAACTCGCATGCATTAAAATGTTATTGAATCTACAAAGTAACGAAAATGTGATTGATAATCAGTAGAAGAAAGCGAATTAAAGGTGTTTAAGGTCACTCCAATAGTAGTTGTGTCGAGCGTTTAGCGACATCTTCTGGCTTCTGGTTAACGTCGACTTCGGTGCAAAAGCGGATGGATGCTTGACGAATGTATGTCGCGAGGTCGAAGTTGAGATGAAGTGAGACGCAAACATCAACAGAGCTTTCTGTTAAGATCTTTTCGACGTCTCTTTTCACAGCGCTTTTGAGACATTCTTTATAGGCGCGATATAAATGTTCAAGAATACAGTCTTACGTTGGTCTACGTCCACTAGGAGTTGTCTGCAAACACACACACATACGCGCGCACACACGTACACACACACGCCTGCTATTCATCCCCTTTGTCAATAAAGTGGGATCAACGGTCCAGGCTGTCGTAAGATATCGACGTACTCGTCGCTGCTATTAATAGAAAGCATCTTTAGACACCTTTTATTGGTTTCTTCCATCGTATATAAATAGAATTTTGTTTCAATAAATAGAATAATTAACTCCGCCAGTGCCTTGCTTGAGTGTAGTGCCAGTCCCAAGACTGGATAAAGGAGGAGGGCGACGGCAACGGCCTTTGATGCCATAAGCTGTCGTTAAACCGAAGAACTATATATTAGAATAATTCATGATTTTTGAAAATGAAGTCATCGGCCCCTGATGCCATAAGACGAGGATAAAAATTGAGCAGATTAAACGATAATGATAAATTTTGGCCATCAAAAAAGAGCCGATAATAGCCATGTAAAGAGTTTTCACAAAACATAATTGTTATAATTCAGAAAAAGAAGAAAAATTACAATAAAACAGAGAATAGTCGATTTGGCCATCAGAGCAGTCGCTCGGGCCATCAAAAAGACCTGATATGGCCATCTAAAGATAAAACATGTCCACCTAATTCAGCTGATTTCCGGAGTAACCGCCGACATGGACCAACTAGCCAATTAAATTATATATTATTTGTCAGTTTAAAATAGATTATATATGCATTTGGAGTAAAAACTGTAAAATAAAGAAGTTAACGCCAAAATACCGTCAGTAAACCAGTAGGATCTCCTTCGTCTGTCCCGGTCTTCAGAGAATTCCTAAGTGGTACAAGAAATATCAGAAGACTACCAAAATCCGAGTGACAATGTCGAAAATAATTAACAGAAAATATGAACAATAAACAGTAAATAAATAAGAACTTTAATTACGCGAACGGCCGCTGTAGACATAAGTTGTCGTTTAAGCTTGGAAATAAATAAGATTAGCTAATTTTAATCTCAGAAGGTTAGGTGAGCAAGGATTCAATCTCCAGAGTGTGGTGTTTGAGAGGTCAAGAAAGTCGGTTTTTCCTATAAACCTAAAAATTCATAGTCTGTTACCAATCTTTCGTATTATAATTATTATTTCTTTATGTTGACCGTAGCATCTCTTTTGATTAGCGTATTAAGCATTCATTCCTTGTAAATTTTGCTCTAAATAACGTGAGGCAATCATTTTATAAAGGTGTCGCGGGAAGTTATATAATTATATTGTTTAAGTTACATCTTGTGGATGCCAGGATGCCAGGATAGCCTATGAACGTTAATGCAAATATAGCGTTGGAAGAAAACGTTTCAAAACTGTTCAATACATCTGTTGTTTTCCTCACTGAATTATAACCTGTACCGATTATATTTTTGAAAATCAAATC
Source organism: Norana najaformis (assembly GCA_964023275.1). Lineage (NCBI taxonomy): Eukaryota > Metazoa > Annelida > Clitellata > Crassiclitellata > Hormogastridae > Norana > Norana najaformis. The sequence continues at coordinate 48,587,148 of OZ029916.1, read as the reverse complement.
TTGGATTCTTAAAGTCGGATATAGCTCACGATGCGTCAACATACTTGGCAGGCCCAAGATACCACTAAAAAGATAATTATACAACTGTAAACAACACCTTTATTAAGCGTCTGCATGACGCTATTAATGCTATTAATAATTTGAGCGCTTTAAATCGTACATATCAGATCCAAAAAATGCCATTCAATTGTTACTACAGTCAGAAACGCAATAACGATAGAAACTAAAATTGTTGAACAGATTGTGACAAGTTCGACCTATAGGAGATATTGACTATCTTGGCCTCTGAGGCGCCACACTCTGGAGATTGGATACTAGTTTTCTTTGTTTAAGAACATATTGCGGCTCCCACGCCTTTGACGTCGACTTTGTCTGATATGAATAATAAATGATCAGGCGGTAACGATTAGTAGTAGTTCCTCAGTTTAACGACAGCTTATGGCATCAAAGGCCGTTGCCGTTGCCCTCCTCCTTTATCCAGGCTCAGGATTGGCACTAACTCCTGCTACTAACTCTATTGCTACTTTTACGAAGTTTTTCCTTCCGTTAAAACGCATCAAACTCTTATATAGCATCATAGGAGAACTTTAAAGAGGTGTCTGTTGAAACCCGCTGACTGCGTGTGAACTTCAGTGAAATTAGCTATTTTTCAACAAAAATCATCGAAAGTCATAAGATATCATAAAACGATATGCCGTCAGCCGAGCGTGACTTGATTATGTCCAGGGATGGGGCATTCGCCACTTGGGCAAGAAGACTGTTGCACGCAGAGGAATAATAATATCAATAGTGACGGAGCATTTCCCGCACCACGTGGAAGACCGCGGGGCTTGCAGTTAATTACTCGATCACGACCGCAGTCTGTATATACTAGGGTGGTGCCAGTTCGAAGCTTGTGTAAGGGAGAAGGATGACGCTAATCATCTTTGTTATGACGTCGTTTAACATCAGTAGCACATAAACACACAACTACCAGGAATCCATCCCATTCTGCACCGACGTCGGCATCAAAAAGACATTGCTGGCATCGAGTAGATGTCGCTTAACACAACGCTTCTATTGATATGTCAGCTTTAGACACCTTTAATTCGTGCTCTCATCTTTTATAAATCACAATTTTAGTTTAAACGTGCCTAACACAAAGAGCCTAAGTTGAAGTCGAGTCAAACGGTCCTGGCAGCCGCAAGATGTCGTTAAACAACGGAGACTACTAATTACAAAAGATGTCATAGATATGTTGTTACATTTACAGTTACAACACGAAATTACCAAGCTATATATCATTAGCTACGTTCTATTGCTACGTCTATGCAACACTTAATTCTTCAATTGCTTTAGTCGTCTGGTCCAAGTAGGAATCTTCAATAAACGATGGCGACGCTAATTATTTTCGCAAAGACACTGCGTCGTGAAACATCAACCACACATAGCCACTGGAAGCAATAAGATGTCCCTATACGAGTGACGCTGTGATATAGATATTAACGCATATCTAGACACCTTTAACTCCATCACTGCCTTGTTTGGGGGTAGTGCCAGTCCCAAGACTGGATAAAGAAGGAGGGCGACGGCAACGGCCTTTGATGCCATAAGATGTCGTTAAACACTGGAACTATTACTACACCGCAACTGCCTTTAGTCGGATAGTGCCAGTCCCAGCCAGGGTAAAGCAGAAGGATGACGTGAGCGGTCTTTGATGCCATAACATATCGTTATTTATTGTTTGAAGGCATTTTAAACTAACCATACCAACTAAGGGTCTGTCCTTGTCTGTGAGATGTCATCGTAAAACACTGATAGCCGCCAGTTGTCGCTAAGCACTTGACGCTGCTATTAATAGAAGGCAATTTTAGACACCTTTAATTCGATTCTCTCAAAGTTATAAATAAATTATTTTCGTTCAATTGATTCAAAAACTCCGGAACTATTAATCGATTCAAAATGTTTGTCTGATGTAAGGTAATGTGTCCGTCAACCAGCTTATTCACGGGCGCTCCTTCAACACAAAATCGATAGGCAAAAGGTTTCGGTTCCAGGTCAAGATCCAAGAGTCAGGCAGAGAGACAGCGTGACAGCTACGGTGGGTGAAGTTTGGGGTTGGAGAGGAGAGACAGGTAAGAGGAAGAAGGGGTGTCAGGATAGGATCTGTGGAACAGGAATGTTTTGAGTTTTGAGTGAAAGGCCGAAACATAAACAGATTTACTGGAATTGCGTGCACAAGAATAAATCAAATAATTCCACAGACTTGTGGGTTATGTGTCAAAAATGCTCCATCCACAACGAATCGACCACTAATAATATCCTCACCATGTTTGTTCGAATAAACACCATTCAACAAACACCCCGGCTATGAATGTTGGGGGAATCACGTGGCCCTGATACGGTGTCGCTGTGGCGAAAATGGGCAACATTTCTACAACATTTCTACTTGTTTACTCAGCTGACAACATAAACATTACTGCAGCTTTATTTTCGCACGAATCTATCACTGGTTTGACCCTCGGATTCTGACTTGGCACCGAAACTGACTAAACGACCTGACCCTTGCGAACTGTCTGCTAGCGTTTTTTTTATCATCAGACTAGACCGCGGAATCCTCTGGCGTCGACTCCAATCTCGAGGGTGTGGTGCCTGAGAGGCCAAGACAGTCGGTTTTTCTATGGGCCGATCTTTACAGAGTCTGCTTAATAATTCCTTCCTGTTATTATTGTGTTTCTGATCGCCATCTTGTGGCCGCCGTGACCCAACATTTCATTGTCAACAACTACTAAACTGATTGAATCAAGTAAAGTAAATTATAAATAGTGTCGGGTAGACGCGAAATAAAGGTGTCGTATACAATTGTTTAATTCTATTGTTTTAGTGACAGCCGCAAGATGTTCTTAAACAATGGAAAACAAAATACTACCGATCAGTACAATACATTGGTTGTTACAATTACAATGACAATTACATCACGAAATAATTACAAAGCTCTATTCATCAAGGGCATTCTAACGCTATGCCTATGGAAACTTATGTCCTCCGCTGCCTTTAGTCGGGTGGTGTCGGTCGGTAGCCTAGATAAAAGAGGAGGGCGACGCTAAGTATCTTCGACATGACACAGCCTCGTTAATCACAAGCTACAAAAAACAGCAGGTTATCATCCTCCTTTCGCGCTAAAGTCTGCATCAACGGCCTTGGATACCATAAGACGTCGCTTCTATTAATTTAACGCATCTCTACACACCTTTAATTCGCTTTCATCAACTTTATATAATACTCAGTTCGCTTAATGCTGCCACTGTCCTGTTTGGGGTTAGTGCCAGTCCCAAGCCTGGATAAAGGAGGAGGGCGACGGCAACGGCCTTTGATGCCATAAGATGTCGTTAAACTGAGGAACTACTACTAATACCATCTGCCTCAAAATGACTCTTCACGAAAGATAAGGTCGATGTCAACGGCTCTGGCAGCCGCAAGATGTCGTTAAACGATGAAACTTAAAACGATTGAGACTTCTATGTAAACAGAATTGGTTGGAAGAGTTTGTACAGTCGGTAGCAATACTATGTACGCAGGTCGGCACAGATTTAACAGATGAACAAAATATTACAAATATATTCATTTTAACAATTAACATTATTGGCGAGTCCATTGTTTGAGGTTAGGGGACATAGGAGATATATGTCTACTGGATTTTATTAGCACATCAATAAATCAAAAAGTATTTCCACAAATTTCTGGGTTATGTGTCAAAAAGCCCCACCCACTACGAATCTGGCACTAATACCACGAAGTTGTTTGCTCGAACAAACACCATTTAACAAATACCCCTCCCTGTATATTTTGGAAATCACGTATCTCTGGTACGGTGGCGCTGGAGTTAATGTGGGCCAACATTTCTACAACCGAGAGAGATTTACCTGTAGCTGGGTAAACGATACTGCTTTCATTCAAATGATCCCCAGGTTCTGACATGACATAAACACTGACCAAACAACTTGGCTTTTGCTCTTCATATAGCGCCAGCGTACAACTCGTTCGTCTGACGCAGCTTTTGTGTGGTGCTGATAAATTTGTTAAATTTACATTAATTGCTACCGAAAACCGTAAACGTGAGATTTCTACAGCTCCCAAAACGAAAGTTAAGTCGAAATGGCGCTTTTTCTGCACAACAGACCGTGGAGTCCTCTGGCGTCGATTCCTTCGCCACATTGACACAGATGTGGCTCCCAACACTGTGTGGTTCCGAGTTTCATTCCGACTGCCATCCGTATCACGTCATCCCAATGCGGTTCCTGAAGAAGCCAGAATCCAGTCTCCAGATTGTGGTGTCTGGGAGACGAAAAGAGTCGGTTTTTCCTGTAGGCCGACCATTTCATAGTCTGTTACAAAATTTTCGTATTATTTTTAAAATTTATCAATGCTGACAATTACATCTCCATTAATTTCCGCATTGTATTTAAATTATTTGTTCCTTACAAATTCTGCTGTAAATGACGTGAGACAGACGTGTTATAAAGTTGTTTTAGGCAGATGTATAATAAAATTGTCTTAGTGGCATCTTGTGGAAGCCAGGGTCGCTGACAAATCGGTTACTGAATTCCATTTAAGAAACCCATGATTTGAAAATCAGAGAAATCGAGAAAAGCTAGGCTGATGCTATTTACAAACGACAGACTTAAAAATTATATCGATTTCTCGTTATATATACAAATTTAACTATGCATACGAATTTATCATGGGCTGTTTTCACAACTTACAAAGTATAGAATTTTTTCTTTTGAACTTCTGTCGCGAAATACACAGAAAACACAGATATTGTGTTATAAAAATTAAGATCTAGCGAAAAAGCGAATCACTTTTAGCTCTTTTTATGCCTGATCGCCGATTCGTTAGTTTTTAAAGTTCACCGCCAATTTGTGACATCCACGGCCGTTAACATCGACTTGACATCTTTCCCTACATTAAGGTGATGGGAAGAATACGTTCAAACGCACCTAAAATTTAATATAGCTTCGTTCAAGAACGTTTAAGAGGTGTCTAAAGGAACCGCGCTTAATATTGTCGTATGACAGCAAATGCAAATATAGCATGTGAAGAACACATTTCTCATTTTTCCAATAGATCTGTTTTTTTCCACTAAATTAAAAGCTTCTACCGACTATAGTACTTTGAACATACACAAAAATCATGAATATATTCTTAACGCTGAAAAATTAAATCTTTTTTCTTGACAGGTCTACGATATTATATCTGTTTAGTAGTTTTTCCTAACAATGGTGCTTACGCAAGATGATTGATGGGCTACTAGTTCCCTTAGCCCAACCCTTGGGCTAAGAAGTTGGAATCACGGTTCCCTGCGTTGGTACAGTCTATGGCATAAATTCTATGCCAGCAATTTCGTTTATTCGGTAGAAGCAAACGTCACGTGGTCAAGAATTCGATGCTGAAATGAATTGAGGTTCAAAGGTCATCATAGTCTTTGATTTAGATCTATTCGATGTCTCTGCTCGGAGCTCTTTAGTGAAGTCAATGAAAGGCGCTATACAAATGTTCAAGGAAACAGGCCTACTTAGGTCTGCGTACACTAGGAATTGTCTACACGCACGCACACACACACACACACACAATCGTCAGGTAAACGGCCCTCATTTCCACTAGTTGTTTCTAAACACTCCACACTTCTATTATTAGAAGTCACTTTAGACACCTTTAATTCGTTTTCTTCAATGGTTTATAATTCACAGTTTCCTTTATTTGATGCTCTTTGCAAGGGGTGTGTACTTAAATGTGAAGAGAAGTCATTGGACAACTTTGTTTAATCGATAGCAATACTACAAAGAGAAATCGGCGAAATTCAGCAGATGAACAAAATATTACAATAATTATATTCATGTTAGCGATTAACATTAAAGGCGGATCCAGTCTTTGAAGTCAGAAGCCAAAAATATAGAGGACCACTCGAATCATGAGCACATAAATAAAACAAAATCTCATTTCATGAATTTTAGGATATGTTTCAATAACGCCCCATCCCCTACGAATCTGCCACTAAAACCCTCACCCTGTTTATCGCATAAACACCTTTTAACTGCGACGGAGCTCTTTTTTGTATAAGAACCGTTATATGCGAATGATCTTTGAAATGGAAATAAGCTCTTATATGCAAGTGAGCTTTTATGAAAACTATTAGGCCATAAGGCAGTGAGCTAGTCTATTCAGTTGTTTTATCGGTCGTTGTCGTAGTATTCGATGGTCTGAAAGAAGAAAACAAAACTTTAACATGGACTGAGACGGCGAACTAGCGAACTAGAAAGAGAGTTTTGTCGAAAATAAATAGATAAGAAATATCCTAGGAACCCTATTGACTTTGTTGACCACACAGTGTACCGAAATAACACGAGAGCCCCGCATTCCCGGATCCGGGTCAGACGCTAAAAGGGGACCCATCCTGATATCTTGACGGCTACAGAGCCACCCACTGGACGGCGAAATCAAACAGACGACGAGAAGAAAGAGAAGCAGGAGCATCACATAACAAATGCGCCGGATCTCCATATTTTGATATATCGTGTCGCCCTGACACCAAAACTCACCAAACAGCCTAGCTTTTGCGGACTTGGCTTGATAAAGCGCCAGCGCCAAAATAAGTCGCTCGACGCGGCTTTTGTGTGACGGCGAGAAATTTCTAGAACTTGCATCAACTGCCACCGTAAACCGTAGATTCGAGATTTCTATAGCGCCCAATGAAAATAAGTCGCTATGGCGTTGCTGTCTGCCAGCGCTCTTTCTGGAGACCAGACAGTGGAGTCCTCTGTCGTCCACTCTGTCGCCACAATGACACAGATGTGGGTCCCATCAGAGTGTGGTTCCGAGTTTCATTCCGACTGCGATCCGTATAATCTAATCAGAAAGACAGAGTTCCAGTGCGGTTACTGGAGGAGGACCCAATTTCTAGAGTTTTGTTCTTGAGAAGCCAAGACATTCGGTTTTCCAAAAGGTCAATCTTATCAGAGTCTGTTTAATGATTTTTCCTGTTATCATTGTGTTTTTTCCGTAGGTATTTTTCCACTAACTGCACCACGATATAATGGAATGAACAATGATTAATGCATTTAAGGAATAAATGATGTCAGGCAGACGCGATATAAAGGTGTCGTTTAAAGTTGTATAACTATCTTGTTTTAGTGACATCTTGAGTATACCAGGACAGTTGACGTATTCTGTGGTGAATTCGACTTAAGAAATCCAAGATTTGACTTTCGTAGAAATTAATCAAAGTCCAGATAATGTAAAAACGACAGTTTTCAAAAGCATATTGATTTTTGCATAAAATAAATAAGTTCAACAATGCAAACTATTTTATTATCACTTACTAACGAAATTAACAGTTTTCACAACTTTTAATTTGAAATCGATCAATTTTTCTATGGAATTTGAGTTGCAAAATGCCTAGAGAACAGCATACATAATGTGTTTTAAAGATTCGCTCTAACGAAAGACGAAACAATTTAGGCTCTATTTGCTGTTTTATCGGCTATTTGTTAATTAGTATTCATCGTTTAACGACATTTTATGGCATCCACGGCCGTTGTCTTCGACTTTATTATCTTATCTTTGGTAGTGAAGAGGAAGTCTTTGATGAAATGCCTATAACGCAGAAGAACATTTAAGAGGAGTATAGAGAAAATGTTATTATTCTACGCGTATGAGCGTCAATGTAAATATAGAATTCGAAAAAGACGTTTAAAAGGTGTGTAATGTAACCGTCTTTTAATTAAATTGAAGCCTCTACAGAATACAGTACCATAAACATACAAAAAAATCACAAGTATATTCTTTACGAACAAAAATTAAATCTTTTTTCTTTATAGGCCTACCATGTCGTATCTGTTTAATCGTTTTGCCTAAGAATGGTGCTTATGCAAGATGGTTGATGGGGTTCTCTTGTTCTATACAACAGTTTGGTCCCACCATGGGGCTAAATAGTTGGAATCACCGTTCCCTGCGTTGGTTCAGTCTATGCCATAAATTCTATGCCACCAAATTCGCTTCTTCGGTTGAAGCGAACGTCACGTAGTCACGAATTCGATACCGAGATGAACTGAGGTTCAGAGGTCATCACGCATTTGATTTAGATCTATTCTACGTCTTTGATCGCAATTCTTTAGAGCAGTAATTGAAAGGCGCTGTACAAAAGTACAAGAAAACAGGCCTACATAGAGCTACGTAAACTAGGAGTTGTCTACACTCACACACGCGCTCACAGACACACACAAACGCACGCAAACGCGCGCACACACACACCCTCCTTTTTTGGGCACTGAAGCCGACGGAAACAGGTTCTGATAGCCACGGTTTACAAGCCACGTTTTCTTATTTTATACACTTGCAAAAAAAACAATTTCCAAAAAAAAAAACAGAAAAGAGCTGATATGGCCATCAAAAGAGGCATTGAGGCCATCAAAAGATTAAATGTGGCCACCTAGGAAGCCAGTGTGGGCCTTGGAAAAAATCTAAATGTTGAGAGGAGCCACCTGGCCAATTTGAAAGTATGTATATATATATATATATATATATATATATATATATATATATATATATATATATATATATATATATATATATATATATATATATATATATATATATATACATATATATACATATATATATATGCATACATATTTTATATATATATATATTAAAGACGTCAACGGCCACTGTAGTCGTAAGATGTCGCTAAACTTTTGGAAAAATAAATAAATTTATACACTTGATGGCGCTTTCTCGTCTGTAAGTCAGATCGGCACAAATTAAACAGGTTGACACAGAAAAATTGCAAATGAAACCATTTTGGTCGCCTGTCGCCGCTTTTGAATGGGGCCGAAAAATTTCTGAAATTTACATTAACTGCCACCATGAAACGTAGACCAAAATTTCTATAACGCCAAAACGAAAGCTAAGTCGCTATGTCGTTATTGTCTGCTTGCGCTGTTTCAGTCTGTATAAAGGAGGAGGGCGACGGCAACGGCCTTTGATGCCATAAGCTGTCGTTAAACTGAGGAACTACAATCGATATTGAACTCCGCCACTGCCTTGTTTGAGGGTAGTGCCAGACCCAATCCTGGATAAAGGAGGAGGGCGACGGCAACGGCATTTGATGCCATAAGATGTCGTTAAACATTGTATGTAATACTAATCGATAGCAGCTAAGCCACTCTCCTTGTCTGTAAGGAGATGTCGATGTGAAACGCCCTGATCGAAGCAAGATGTCGCTAAACACGCGACGCTGCTAATAATATAAGGCGAATTTAGACATCTTTAATTCGATTCCCTCAATGTTATCATACAAATCTTATTTTCTTTGATAGTTTGAATCTGATTTTTTGCCGATCTGTTGCTAGGAGATGTCGCCGTCAACGGCCCTGGCAGCGGCAAGATTTCCTTAAACAACGAAACCTACTTACAAAGCATGTCGTACAAATGTTGTTTCTACTACGATTACAATACGAAATTGCCAAGCTATAATTATATTCATCAGCTGCATTCTATCGCTACATCTATGTATACGTTTACTCCTCCACTGCCTTTAGTCGAGTGGGGCCAGTCGGAAGCCTTGGATAAAGGAATTCGAGGACACTTGAAATCTTCTTCATGACAAAGCGTCGTTAAACAGAAACTACACAAAACAAAATCGCCAGGAATCCCTACTTTTTTGGCCCTGAAGGCTGCGTCCACCGCCATGGATAACATAAGATATCGCTGCTAGTAATGTAAGTCACTTCTACACACCCTTAATTCGCTCTCTCGAGTGTCATTAAATCTCAGATTCGTGTAATCGACATGTTAGTAAACCACAACATTGAATGCAGGATCGCGTCAACCTCAGCGGCCCTGGCAGCCGCAAGATGTCGTTAAACAGTGAAACTATAAAACCTCTAAACGAAAGGGTTCCAACTCTAAACAGAAGTTCTCGGAAGACCTTGTATAATCGTAGCAATACTGCGTACTCAGAGTGGAACAAATTAAACGGATGAAAAAAAAACATTTAAAAATAATTTTTCATTTTAGTGATTTACAATAAAGGCGAATCAAGTGTTTGAAGTTAGGAGGAGACCGATATAGGTCTACTGGAATTATGAGCACAGCAATAAAAGAAAATGGAATTCCACAGATTTTTCTGGTATGTAACACTAAGGACACAACATCATACGAATATGTCACTAATGCCCTCATTGTTTGTTCGAGTAAACACCATTTAAGAAATACCCGGCTCTTCATGTTGCGCCACTTCATTTCGTCACAATGACACAGATGTGGCTCCCACCACAGTGTGGTTCCGAGTTTCATGCGATCCGTATCATCTCATCAGAAAGACAGAATCCCAATGCGGTTACTGGAACAACCAGAATCCAATCTCCAAAGTTTGGTGTCTGAGAGGACAAGACAGTCGGTTTTCATACAGACCGATCTTATCAGAGACTGTTTAATAATATTTTCTTGTTATTGTTGTGTTTCTTAGCGCCATCTTCTTGCTGTCTTTACCCAAAATTGCGTCATCATTTGTTAAAAAAAAATTATCCGAGTATTAAAACAGTTAAGTTATAAATAACTTCTTGTCCATGAGTTTAACGACATCTTATGGCAACCAAAGGCCGTTGACGTCTTCGATAAAAAAGTTGTTAGCATAGTTCGTAAGTTTTTCTCTCATCTTATCGTTTCCTTTAAGATTTTTTCCGTAGATATTTTTTCCACTAACTGCACCACTATGTGATGGAATAACCAATGATTAATGCATTTAACGAATAAATGATGTCAGGCAGACGCGATATAAAGGTGTCGTTTAAAGTTGTATAATTTTCTTTTTTTAGAGACATCTTGTGGCTATCAGGACCGTTGACGTACTGTGTGTTGAATTCGACTTAAGAAATACCAGATTTGACTTTCATAGAAATCAATTAAAGCCAAGCTAATGTGAAAACTACAGATTTCAAAAGTAAATTGATTTTTGCGTAAAATAAATAAGTTCAACAATACAAATATTTTATCATCACTTTCTAACGAAATTAACAGTTTTCACAACTTTTAATTTGAAATCGATCAATTTTTCTTTGGAAATTGAGTTGCAAAATTCCCAGTGAACAGCAGAGATATTGCGTTGTTAAAATTCGGCTCTAACGAGAGAAGACACAATTTTAGCTCTGTTTAATATTTCATCGGAAATTTGTTAATTAGTAGTTATTGTTTAACTACATTTTATAGCAGCCAGTACCGTTGATGCCGACTTCATTTTTTCTGATTAAGAATTTAATGCGTCTAACGCAGTTGATATATCTTTACAGAGGCACATTTAAAAGGTGTCTATTGAAACTTAGTTTACTGTTGATGTAGTAGTTCCACAGTTTAACGACGGTTTATAGCATCAAAGGCCGCTGCCGTCCTTCCTTTATCCAGAACGGCAATTCAAAAATAGCAAAAGAAGAAAACGTTTCAAAGGTGTTTAATGCAACTTTGTTTTCCCACTAAATTAAAGCCGCTACAGAAATTATAGTGTTGTAAACATAAAAAGTGACAAGTATATTCTTTACGCAAAAAATTAAATTAATAATAACATATCTGTTTAAACGTTTTCCCTAAGTTTGGTACCTATGCAAGCTGGTTGATGGGGTTCTCAAGTTCCATACAACAGATTGGCCCCACCATGGGGCTAAATAGTTGGAGTCTTCGTTCCCTACGTTGGTTCAGTCTATGCCATAAATTCTGTGCCACCAAATTCGCTTCTTCGGTTGAAGCGAACGTCACGTAGTCACGAATTCGATGCTGAGATGAATTGAGGTTCAAAGGTCATCACAGCATTTGATTTTTGATCTATTCGACATCTCTGTTCACAGCTCTTTAGAGAAGCCTTTGAAAGGCGCTATAAAAATGTCCAAGAAAGCAGGGCTACATAGGTCTAAGCACACTATACGTGTTTTCTACACACACAGACACACACACGTACGCAAGCAAGCACGCAGCCACACAAGCAGACACACACAACAACACACACGCACTCACACAATCGCCAGTTATTCATCCTCTTTGTCAATAAAGTAGGATCAACCGTCCCCGGTGTGTCATAAGATATCGGCAAACTTGTCTTTGCTATTAATAGAAATCATTTTAAGACACCTTTAATTGAATTTCTTCATTGTCATATAAATTTCATTTTTGATTGAGTAGATAATGAAAACTAAAATTTTTATCACAATGAAGAAAATCAATAAAATCAATTTTCGTTTAATTGAGTAGATAAACTCCGCCACTGCCTTGTGTGGGGTAGTGCCAGTTCCAAGCCTGAATAAAGGAGGAGGGCGACGGCAACGGCATTTGATTCCATAAGCTGTCGTTAAACTGAAGAACTACTACTAATTGAGTAGATAATAAAATAAATAAGATTTTTTCCAGTCGAAGTCAACGGCCTTTATTACTATAAGATGTGATTAAACATTGGAGCTAGTAGTAACTGAGTTGATGTCATACTAGACTTCGTTACTTGACTAGAAATGAGTTTATCAGCAGGCCACCTTCATTGCTACGCAAGCCTTTGAAATCTTGTTGTAATTGATCACTGGGAGACAATCTTCCAGAAATAGAAAAAAGTAGCTCGCGACAGCTAGTGAAGGGTTGTTTCTTGAAGTTCCACAATAAAAGTCTTCATTTATGTGTTTGTCTTTTCTCTCAGATGTGTTTTGTCTCAAATTTCAGGGGTGAGATTAGGTGAGGCTCAAGTCAACTGCCCTAGCATCCGCAAGATGTCGCTAAACGTAAAAGTCATAAAACTGCATTTGATCATAAATTAAAACAATGGCGATGCTAACTATCTTATTAGGATGTCGTTAAACATCAACCACACACAGACACTCAAGATTTCGATAAACTTTCCCAGTAAAGTCGGCGTCAACGTCCCTAGCAGCAATAAGATGTCGCTTACCACGCGACGCTGTGCTACAGTATATACATTAATGCAGTTTAGACACCTTTAATTCGCTTTCTTTAACTTTATATAAAGCTCAGTTTCGTTCAACACTTTAGGTAATTCTGTTTTTTAAGGGTAGTGCCAGTCCCAAGCCTGGATAAACGAGGAGGGCGAAGGCAACGGCATTTGATGCCATAAGCTGTCGTTAAACTGCGGAACTACTACTAATGCTGTAGGTCTCTTCTACTTCCATCTGTTTAATTAAGTTCTCTACCCGTTATCCGTTCTCCATCATCCAGTCTAGTAGCATTTGTGCAGGTCTTCCTCTTCGTTTCTCTCCTTCCATTCTTCCCTATGAGATATTTCTCAGAAGGGAATCACCTCTCAGTGTGTGTCCAATCCATTTCCTCTGTCTCGTTCTTATTGTAGACATCAGAGATCTTCTCTCCTCCACCTGTTGAAGCAACCCTTCGTTTGTTTTGTGCTCTGTCCAGCTAACCTTCTCCATCCTACACCATATCCATAACTCAAAAGTCTCCAGTCTTCTGGTGACTTCTTTTCTTATGGTTCTCTTTCTGATCCATATAAACCACACTACATATCAATGTTTTGACAATAATTTTCTTCTTTAAGTTCCTGCTCAGTCCTCCTCTTATTAATTCTTTCCTCTTCATAAAGACAACTTCTGCCATCGCTATTCTTTTTATTTCATTATGACATTTCGATGCGCTGTGAGAAACGGATAGGGGTGAATGAGTGGTTTCAGATTGTAAATGTAACTTTAGCTCTTTTTTCTGTTTTTTTTTTGCCGATTGGTTAATTTTTATTCCTCGACGACAATTCTGGCAGATTTAAATAAGCCAGGAACGTGTAAGAATTTGCTTTAAAAAGCATCTCAAACATTTAATATAGCTTTACGAAAAATGTTTAAGAGGTGTCTGTTAAAACCCGTTTAATGTGATCGTATGCACGTCAGTGCAAATAATCATAGCGTGGGAAGAAAGCATTTCAGAAGTTTCCAGTGGGAATGTATTTTCCACTAAATCTAAAGCTTCTACTAAGAACATACCAAAAAGGATAATATTTTCTTTCACCATTAAAAATTAGGCGTATTTTCCAGTACCATATCATAGTCTAATAATTTTCCAGCTGTTGTTGTGGTTTCTTAGTGTCGTATTGTGACAGTTACGACCCCAATACATCCAGCTTTTGCGATTATAGTTCCAAAGTTTAACGACAGCTTATGGCATGAAAAGCCTTTGACGTCGCCCTCCTCCTTTATCGAGGTTTAGGACTGGCACTATGCGATTTGAAGGCAGTGACGGAGTTTCAGTATTACACTACTACGTACAATTTACATGTCATTCAAGATTAGCCAAAGATGAGATGTATATAACACCTTAGAGAGCGAATTTAAGGTGTCCAAATTTCCTCATATTAATTTGTGTTTCGCTAATGTTCGATTGAACCTGTTTCGCAAAACTCTGCTCATCAGTGGTGAGGTCGATATTAACGGCCCTGGCAAGCGCAATGTGTCCTTAAACAAGTGTAAATATTACAAAGGATTACTATACACGGGTTGTTGCAGTTACAATTACCTTACGAAATTACCAAACTAAATATGCATCAACTGCGTTTCATCGCTACGTCTATGCAAACTTAACTCCTCCGCTGCTTTTAGTCGGTTGGTGTCGGTCACAACCCTGGATAAAGGGGAGGGCGACCCAAAGTATCTTCGACGTGACACAGCGTCGTTAAACAGATGCTACACAAACACAATATTAAATATCGCTACCCTTTGGCGCTGAAGTCTGTCTTAATCTTTAGATGTCGATAAACACTCAACGAATATATATATATATATATATATATATATAGACACCTCTATTTTGCTTTCTTCATTGTTATATAAGTCTCGGTTTCCCTTAACAGGTTGATATAACAGCTGTTGCCTGTTGAACTAGTATTGCTGTCAGTTGATCAGGAATTGGCTAAATTATGTGAAGTCCATTGTCATGTGACACTTTCAGGAGACGAGAAAGTCGACGTCAACGGCCCTGGCAGCCGCAAGATGTCGTTAAACGATGGAAACTATTACAACTTAAAATGGTATATATGATGATGATGTAAAAAAAGTCGATGGAAGAATTTGTATAATCGGTAGGAATATTGTGTAGACAGATCGGCACAAATTAAATGGATGAACAAAGCATTACAAATATATATTCATTTTATCAATGTGCAATAAAGGCGGATCCAGTCTTTGAAGATAGGGGGTGATAAGATGCTGGTCTACTGGAATTATGTCCACTAGAATTCCACATACTTTTGGGTGTGTATTAACTACGCCCTATCCACTACGAATCGGCCACTAATACCCTCAATCTGTTTTTTGTGAATTATTTTTTTTTAAATACCTCGGATCTGCATATTGTGGAAGTTTCGTCACCCTGATACGGTGGCACTGGACCAAAAGTGAGCCAACAATTCTACAACCTATGTCTTGTTTACCCGTAATTGTCAACACCAACAATACTGCGTCATTATTTCACTAAATCTGACCTGGCAACAAAACTCACCAAACAAACTTGTTCTTCCGTACTTGGTTTGATATAGCGCCATGTCCAAACTGGTCCCCCTGAAGCGGGTTTTGTTTGATGCTGAGAAATTCCTGACATTAACATCAACTCCCACCGTAAACAGTAATCTAAGATTTCCACAGCGCCCAACGAAAGCTATGTCGCTTTAGCGCTCTTTCTGCACACCAGACCGTGGAGTCATCTGGTGTTGACTCTCACGCCACAGTGACACAGTGTGTCTCGCACAGTGTGGTTCAGAGTCGTTCCAACTGCTATCCGTATCACCTCGTCGGAAAACCAGATTTCCAATGCGTTTACTGAAACAACCAGCATCCAATCACCAGTGTGCTATCTTGCTGAGAGGCCGAGACAATTCAGTTTTTCCTATAGTTCTACCCTGGCATAGTCAGCCTAATTTTTTTTCTGCTGTTTCTATATTTCTTAGCGACATCTTGTGGCTGCCGTTACCACTGCATCGTAATTGATCGAGGCGTATACTGTGCGATTAGTAGTAGTTCCAATTTTTGACGAAACCTTATGGCATCAACGGCCGTTGCCATCGCCCTCCTCCTTTATCCAGGCTTGGGACTGGCACCACCCGCTAAAGACAATGGCAGAGATTGCTTGTGATACACCTTTATTACACATCTGACCGACGTTATTTAAGTCTCACTGAGGGATTGAAAGTATATGATACTAGTTCCGCTACTGCCTCGTTTCAATGTGTGACATAAATAATGTCTGTAAGGTGTTTAATAAAGGTGTCGTGAGCAGTTATGTAATTATTTTGTTTTAGTGACATCTTGTGGCTGCCAGGACCGACGATGCATTGTGAGCTGTATTCGACTTAAGAAAACCAAGATTTGACTTTCAGAAAAGTCAAGAAATCCAGGCTAATGCTCCATTTTCAAACTTATTTGATTTTTTATATAGAGTAAACTGATTCGCATTTCAGGTTTTCTTTGAAAGGAACGAATTTCTCATCGTTTTCATACGAAGTGGACTTTGAGCGGCAGCTTTCGTTGCTTAAAAATTAAAGAATTTTCTTTGGAACTTGAGTCACAAAATGCCCATAAAACACCATATATGCTGTGGTCTAAATATGAAGATCTGGCGAGAAAGAATACAAATGTTTTGGGTGTGTGCCAATTAGATGTAGAAGAACATTTAAAAGGTGGCCTTTGAACTGCGCTTACTTTTGAGTGTAAAAGCAACTATATCAATGGAATAAAACGTTTCAAAAAGGTTTTCAATACAACTGTTTTCTTAGTAAATTAAAGAGCCTTCCGAATATAACCTATAAACATTAAAAAAAAATCATAGTTATATTCTTTTGACCAATAAATAACTCTTTTCTCTTTTTAGGCCTACGATATCATTCTTTTAGTCTTTTTTTCCAAAGAAAGGTGCTAGCGCAATATGATTGATGGGGTACTGGTTCCCTGCTGAAGTTGGCCCCACACCGAGGACTAATAAGTTGGAATCACCGTTCTCTGCGTTGGTTCAGTTTATTCCGTAAATTCTATGCCACCAAGTTCGTTTCTTCGGTGGAAACGAACGTCCCGTAGTAGAATTCGATTCTGAGATGAACTGAGGTTCAAAGGTTATCACAGGCTTAGATTTAGGTCTATTCGAGGTCTCTGTTGGCGGCTCTTTAGATAAGTCAATGAAAGGCGCAATAAATTTCTTGAAGAAAACAACAGGTCCACATAGGTCTACGTACACTAGGAGTTGTCCACACACACACACACACACACACACACACACACACACACACACACACACACACACACACACACACACACACACAATCAAAATCGTCAGGTATCCCTCCTCTATTGCACCGAAGTCGACGTAAACGGCCCTCATAGCCACAAGATGTTTCTAAACCCTCGATATTTTTATTATTAGAAGTCACTTTAGACACCTTTAATTCGTTGTCCTCGGTGGTTTATAAATCGCATTTTCCTTTATTTGATTAACTCTGGATGGTGAGTGTACTTAAATGTAAAAAGAAGTCATTGGAAGTCAGATCGGCAAAATTCAACAGATGAACAAAATATTACAAATATATTAATTTAACAATTAAACAAAATATTACAAATATATTAATTTAAACAATTAACGCTAATAGCGTATCCAGTCTATGATGTCAGAAGCCAATAATACACAGGTCTACTCGAATCATGAGTACGACAATAAAACAAAATCTCATTTCATGGATTTTTGGGGTAGGTGCCAATAACGCCCCATCCCCTACGAATCTGCCACTAATACCCCCACACTGTACGTTCGCATAAACACCATTTAACTGTGACGTAGCTCTTGTTTGTACATGAACCGTTATATGCAAATGAGCTTTGAAATGGAAATAAGCTCTTATATGCAAATGAGCTTTGAAATGCAAATAAGCTCTTATATGCAAATGAGCTTTGATGAACCGGACAGACGACGAGAAGATAGAGAAACAGGAACATCACATAACAAATGCCCGGGATCTCCATATTTTGAGATATCGTGTCGCCCTGACACCAAAACTCACCAAACAACCTGGCTTTAACGGACTTGGCTTGATATAGCGCCAGCGCCCAAATAAGTCGCCAGAAGCGGCTTTTGTGTGGCGCTGAGAAATTTCTACAATTTGCATTAACTGCCGCCGTAAACCGTAGATTCGAGATTTCCATATCGCTTAACGAGAGCTAAGTCGCTAGGGCGTTTGCGTCTGCCAGCGCTCTTTCAGTAGACCAGACCGTGGAGTCCTCTAGCGTTGACTCTTTTGCTATAATGACACAGATGTGGCTCCCGTCAGAGTGCGGTTCCGAGTTTCATTCCGACTGCAATTCGTATCATCTCATCAGAAAGACAGAACCCCAATGCGGGTACAGGAGGAGGATCCGATATCCAGAGTGCTTTGCGCGAGAGGCCAAGACATTCGGTTTTTCCTATAGGCCGACCTTATAATTATTTTTTCCCCTGTTATCATGGTGTTTCTTAGCGCCATCTTATGGTTGCTTTTACCCATACTGGATCGTGATTTGTTCGAAGACGTTTAAGCTATAAATAAAATCAGGCAGACGCGATATAAAGGTGTCGTTTATATTTGCATAATTCTCTTGTTTTAGTGACATCTTGTGGCTACCTGGATCATTGACGTATCGTGTGTTGAATTCTACTTAAGAAAACCAAGATTTGACTGACTTTCATAAAACTCAAGCAAAGTTAAAGTTAAAACGACTGATTTCAAAATTATATTGATTTTTGCATAAAATAAATGAGTTCAACGATGCAAACCATTCGATCATCAATTTCTTACGAAAATGAACTTGAAGTGAAGAGTTTTCACAACTTTTAATTTTAAATCGAACAACTTTTCTCTGGAACTCGAGTTGCAAAAAATGTCCAGAGTACAGCATAGATATTGTTTTTTTAAAGATACGGTCTTAGAGAAAGGTGGAACAATTTATGGCTCTGTTTTCTGTTTAATGGCCGATTTGTTAATTAGTATTCGTTGTTTAACGACATTTTATGGCCGGCAGGGCCGTTGAAGTTGACTTTATTATCTTTAATTTTGTGATGAAGAGAAGTCTTCGATTAAATGTAGTAGTAGTTCCTCAGTTTAACGACACCTTATGGCATCAAAGGCCGTTGCCGTCGCCCTCTTCCTTTGTCCAGGCTTGGGACTGGCACTACCCCCAAACAAGGCAGAAGCGGAGTTAAATTAAATCTCTCTAACGCAATTAATATATCTTTACAGAACAACGCATTTAAGAGGTGTCTATTTAAGCTGCGCTTACTTTAGGCGTATGAACGTGAATGCTAATATAGCATTGGAAGAAAACGTTTCAAAGGTGTTCAATGCAACTGTTTTTTTTTTGTACTAAACTAAAATCTCTACCGTATATAGCACTATAATCATACACAGAATCATAAGAATATCCTTTACGCAAATAAAATTAAGTCGTGTTTCTCTTTAGGCCTACGATGTCATATCTGTTTAATCGTTTTGCCTAAGAATGGTGCTTATGCAAGATGGTTGATGGAGTTCTGGTTCCATACAACAGGTTGGCCCCGCCAGGGGCTAAATGGTTGGAATCACCGCTCCCTGCGTTAGTTCAGTCTATGCCATAAGTTCTATGCCACCAAATTCGCTTCTTCGTATGAAGCGAACGTCACGTAGTCACGAATTCGACTCTGAGATGTATTGAAGTTCAACGGTCATCAAAGCATTTGATTAAGGTCTATTCGACGTCTCTGTTCGCAGATCTTTATAGCAGTAATTGAAAGGCGCTATTCAAATGTTCAAGAAAACTGGCATACATAGGTCTAAGAACACTAGAAGTTGTCCACACTCACACACACGCACACACAGACACACAAACACACACAACCGCACGCACACAAACACACGCACCCTCCTTTTTGGCACCGAAGTCAACGGAAACAGGGCTCTGATAGCCACAAGATGTCGCTAAACGCTCGACACCGCCATTATTAGAAGTAATTTCGACACCCTTAAATCGCTTTCTCCGAGGGTTTAAAAGCCGCATTGTCGTTATTTTATACACTTGATCGAGCTTTCTAGTCTGCAGTTGATTCAACGTAAACGTAAACACACTATTCGTATCAATAAAAACTAAGAGAAAAACACACGATCATCAGAACTCGACCGACTGCAACCAAAAACGGCGGGAAGATTAAGCGACTCTTGAGATCTCATCTATTATCTACTCTAACAGTTGAAATTTTCTGTTTTTCTGTCTAACTCTAGTATCAGCATTTGATTTAGTGCATCTTCCTTTTCTTATTTATTTAAAGTCTTGTGCTTGCCAACGTTTGACATTGTGAAGCTCCGTTTAAGAGGGTTAGGATTAGGGTTTTAACCCTTTAAAACGCGCCTCAAACATTTCATATAACTTTAACCAAGAACTTTTAAAAGGTGTCTATTGGAACCCCGCTTAATATGGTCGTATGGACGTCAGTGCAAATATAACACGGGAAGAAAACATTTCTAAGGTTTCCAATAGAACTGTATTTTTCACTAAATTTAAAGCTTCTACCGAATGTTCACCAATAAGCATACCAAAAAGTATAATATTTTCATAGTTCCAAAGTTTAATGACATCTTATGCCTTCAAAACTTTGCCCTTCTCATTTATCCAGGTTTGGGACTGGCATTACCCGACTGAAGGCAATGGCGGAGTTTAAATGAAAGAATAACATTTACAATGATGTAGTAGAATTTCCTCAGTTTAACGACAGCTTATGGCATCAAAAGCAGTTGCCTCCTTGGGACTGTCACTACCCCCAAACAAGGCAGTGGCGGAGTTACAATGGATGTATGGTTCAAGATTAGACAAAAATGAGAGAGAGAGAGAGAGAGAGAGAGAGAGAGAGAGAGAGAGAGAGAGAGAGAGAGAGAGAGAGAGAGAGAGAGAGAGAGGGAGAGAGGGGGGAGAGATAGGGAGAGAGAGAGAGAGATAGAGGGAGAGAGAGAGTGAGAGAGAGAGAGGGAGAGGGAGAGAGAGAGAGAGAATTTAAGGTGTCCAAATTTCATTATATTAATATGAGCGTCTTGTGCTTAGGTAATATTCTATTGAACCTGTGTCGCATAACCCTTCTGATCTATGGTGAGGTTGCCAATAACGGCCCAGGCAAGCACAGGGTGTCCTTAAAGAAGGGCAAATACTACAAAGGATTATAATACACAGGTAGTTGCAGTTACAATTACCTTACGAAATGACCAACCTAAATATACATCAACTGCGTTTCATCGCTAAGTCCATGCAAACTTAACTCCTCCGCTGCCTTTAGTGGGGTGATGTCGGTCGCAACCCTGGATAAAGGAGGAGGGCGACTCTAAATATCTTCGACATGACATAGCGTCTTAAACAGAAGCTACACAAACAAAATCGTCAAATATCCCTCCTTTTGGCGTGAATTCTGTCTTTATCATCAGATGTCGCTAAACACTCAACGAAGTTATTTATATGTAGACACCTCTATTTTGCTTTCTTCAATGCTATATAAACATCAGTTTCTTTAATTGACAAGGCTAATATGAACGCCAGTTGATCAGGGATTGCCCAAATTATGTGAATTCCGTTGTCATGCAATACTTTAATGAGAAGAAAAAGTCGACATCAGCCCCAAGATGTCGTTGAACGATGGAAACTATTTCAACTTATAATGGTCGAAATCCAAATGTAAAGTGAAGTGGTTGGAAGACAATGCGGACACAGATCGGCACAAATGAAACAGATGAACAACACATTACAAATATATTCATTTTATCGATTTACATCAAAGGCGGATCCAGTCTTTGAAGATAGGGGCCGATAAGATGCTGGTCTACTGAAATAATGAATACAAGAATAACACAAAATGGAATTCCACAGATTTTTGGGGCATGTGGCGATCACGCCCCATCCACTACGAATCGGCCACTAATACACTCATCCGTTTTTTTTTTTTTTGGGGGGGGGGGTGAATTTAACAAATACCCCGGATCTGCATATTGTGGAAAGTTTCGTCGCTCTGATAAGGTGGCATTGGACCTAAAGCGGGCCAACAATTCTACAACCTATGTCTTGTTTATCCGTAACTGGCAACGCCGTTAATACTGCGTCATCACTTCATTCAAATGACCCTCGGATTCTGACCTAGAACAAAAGTGACCAAACAACCTTGCTCTTGCGGACTTCATTTGATATAACGCCAGTTTTAAAACTGGTCTCCCTGGCGTGACTTTTGAGTGACGCTGAAAAATTTCTGAAGTTTACATTAACTGCCACCGTAAAACGTAAACTCGAGATTTCTTCTACGCCTAATGAAAGCTAAGTCGCTATGGCGCTCTTTCTGCAGACCAGAACGTGGAGTCCTCTAGCGTCAACTCTTTCACCACAATTACACAGATGTGCTTCGCACCACAGTATGGTTCCGAGTCATTCCAGCTGCTATTTGTATGACCACATCAGAAAACCGGAATTCCAATGCATCCAGTACCCACAGTGTGGTGTCTGAAAGGTCAAGAGAGTCGGTTTTTCCCATAGTCCTACCTTAGCATAGTCAGTTTCATTTTTTCCTGTTGTTATTGTATTTCTGAGCGCCATCTTGTGGCTGCCGTTATCCCTGCATCGAGGCGTATACTGTGCGATTAGCAGTAGTTCCAAGGTTTCACGAAATTTGATGCATCTAAGTCCGTTGCCGTCGACCTCCTCCTTGATCCAGGCTTGGAGCTAGCGCCACCCGACTAAGGGCAGTGGCGCGATTTAGCACTGCGAGTTACACCTTTGTTACGCATCTGATCGACATTATTTATGTCTTACTGTGTCGCTGAAGGTATTAAGACTTGTTGACATTATTGTCTGAATAAAAAATGGGAGTTATAAATAACGTCGGTCAGTTGCGTAATAAAGGTGTCGTTCGCAGTTGTGTAGTTACCTTGTTTTATTGACATCTTGTGGCTTCCAGGACCGTTGACGCATCGTGTTTTGAAATCGACTTAAGAAAACCAAGATTTGACTTTCAAAGAATCAAAAAAGCCAAACTAATGTACACATTTCAAAATTATTTGAGTTTTGATTTCTCAGGGAAAGTAAACCAGTTCACGTATTATTTTGGCGCTGATGCAAACGAATTTATCATCATTTAATACGAAATGGACTTGAATTGAGCAGTTTTCATTACTTACAAATTAAGGAATTTTTCTTTGAACTTGAGTCGCAAAATGCCAATAAAACAGCATAGATATCGTGTTTTAGAATTAAGATCTAGCAAAAAAGCAAAGCAATTGTATTTTTTCTTGTTTTGTCGCCGATTTGTTAATTAGTATTCATTGACAATTTTTATCAGCGTTAACGTCGACTTGAGATTTTTCCTACACAATAACCCCCTCAATCATTTGCGTTAAAACTCGCCGCAATCATTTAATATAGCTTTAAGCAAGAACGTTTAAAAGGTATCTATTGGAGCCGCGTTTAACATAGACGTTTGCACGTCAGTTCAAGTATAACATCGGAAGAAAGTTTCAAAGGTGTCCAGTAGAATTGTACTTTTCACTAAATTAAAAGCTTCTATCGAAAATACATAAGTAAACATCCCAAAACAAAATTTTTTCTAACATCATTAAAATGTATGCCTTTATTTTCAATATCATATCATAGTCTGTTTAATAATTTTTCCTATTGTCTTAATGCCGTCTGGTGCCTGCCGTGATCATTACAACGTCATTTCATCGAGGATTATACTTAATATATTCCTCGAATTTTGGAATTATGGTTCCAATGTTTAACGATATCTTATGGCATCAAAGACAGTTGACGTCGCTCTCCTCATTTATCCAGGCTTAGGACTGGCATTTCCCGACTAAAGGCAGTGGTCCTATAGAGCTACATATAACAACATTTGATAGTATTCTATTGAGACACAGCTTACTTAGCCCGTACGAACCTCAATGCAAATAAAGTATGGGGATGAAACGCTTCAAATGTACTAAATAAAATTGCATTTATAGCCCCTACCGAATACAGACCAATAATCAAACGCAAAATTATAATATATTCTTTTTGCGACAGACCAAACGTACGACTCGGTGTATGCGCGAAATAAATAACGTCGGTCAGATGCGTAATAAAGGTGTCGTTTACAGTTGTGTAATTATCTTGTTTTACCGACATCTTGTGGCTGCCAGGACCGTTGACGCATCGTGCGCTGCATTCCACTTAAGAAAACCAAGAGTTGACTTTCAGAAAAATCATGAAATCGAAGCTAATGTACACATTTCAAAATTAATTTGATTTTTCAGGTAAAGTAAATGAGTTCACATAGGCCTATCACGTTTGCGTTGAAGCAAACGAATTGATAATCATTTTCCTAGGAAATGGACTTGAAGTGGGCACTTTTCACAACTTACAGAATAATGAATTTTTCTTTGGAATTTCAGTCGCAAAATGCCCAGAAAACAGCATAATATTGTGTTTTAAAAATTAAGATGTTGAGAAAAACCGAAGCAATTTTAGCTCTTTTTTGCTGTTTTATCGGCTATTCGTTAGTCTTCATTGTTCAACGACCAATTATGGCAGCCCTGAGACTTGAGATCTTTCCGTACCAAACTCGAATGAAGGGTTTGTTTTAAAAAGCGCCACAAACATTTATTAATAAAGCTTTACGAAATAACTTTTAAAAGGTGTCTTTTGGAACCGTGCTTAATATTGTCGCATGGACGTCAACGCAAATATAGGATATTAAGAAAACATTTAAAAGGTTTCCAATAAAACAGGATTTTTCACTAAATTAAAACCTTCTACCGAATATACACCTATAAACATACCAAACACAATAATATTTTCTTTCACCATTAAAATTTAGGCGGTCTTCCTAATATCATATCTTAGTCTGGTTAATAATTTTTCCAACTGTCGTTGTATTTTCTTAGTGTTGTCTTGTGGCTGTCGTGACGGTTACAACGTCATTACATCCAGGATTGTACTTTAGATATTCATCAAATTTTTACGATTAAAGTTCCAATGTTTAACGACATCTTACGGCATCAGGGGCCGTTGACGCTATTGGGAAACAATTTACAGTTCTCACTGTTTTCTTTATTAACCTGAGCTAAGTAAAAGAGTAATAAATTGAATGAAGATAAACTGCTATATCAGACAATTCAGATAAATTTTACATATAATGATTAAGAAAGCGAATTTAAGGTGTCCAAATTTCCTTGTATTAATAACAGCATCGTGTTATTGGCTAATATTCAATTGAACCTGTTTGGTGTAACCATGCTGATGTAGGGTGGGGTCGACGTAAAAGGCCCTGGCAGCCGCAAGATGTCCTTAAACAAGGGAAACTACTCCCAATGATTACAATACGTTGGTTGTTACAATAACAATTACCATGCGAAATAAACCAAGCTAAATTTGCATCAACTAGGTTTTATCGCTACGTCTGCACAAACTTAACTCCTCCGCTGCCTTTTGTCGGTGGTGCCTGTCGCAACCCTGGATAAAGCAGGAGGGCGATCTTAAGTATCTTCGACATGACACAGCGTTGTTAAACAGAAGCTACACAAATAAAAAACAAAATCAGAAGGTAACCATACCCTTCCGCGCTGAGGTCTGCATCGATGGCCCTTGACACCATAAGATGTCGCTGCTATTAATATAAATGCATTTCTAAACACCTTTAATTCGCTTTGTACCTCATTATATAATGCTCAGTTCGATTAATTGCTATCATGAATCTTAGTCCTGTTGATAACGTCGACGTTAACGGCTCTGGCAGCCGCAAGATGACCTTAAACAATAGAAACTAATATTACAACTAAAAACGATTGAGACTTAAATGTAAACAGGAGTCGATGGAAGACTTTGTGTAATCGATAGCAATACTGGGTACACGTATCGGCACAAGCTAAACAGATGAACAAAATATTACAAATATATTCATTTTAACAATTTACATCAAAGGCGGAACCAGTCTTTGAAGTTAGAGGGCGAAAAGACACAGGTCTACTGGAATTATGAGCACAACAATAAAACAAAATGGAATTCCACGGAATTTTGGGGTATGTGTCAATTACGCCCCATACCCTACGAATCTGCCACAATACCCCCACAGTTTGTTCGAATAAACTCCATTCGCTAGCACGGTTCGTAATCGTCATTCCGAGATTTCTAAGCGCCCAACCAAAGTCACGTCACGAGGACCAGCTTATTCACAGGCGCTCAGTCAAAACAAAATCGATAGGCAAAAGGGTTCGGTTCCAGGTGAAGAAGTCTTAAGATCGCTATATCGAAAAAAGTGTACACTTACGAGTTACATTTAACATACGACACATGGTATATTTTTTGGTCAACTGGCGTATCTGGTATTTACTGTTCAACAAAAGTCACGCCATCTAACTGAAGATATAAAGATGATACAGCAACATTCATTGGGCCCTGCAAATTATAAGACGTCGTTGATTGGCCACAAAACTTTCTTATCCGCAGCGCCACCGTGCGGTTGATATTTTATAAGGTAAGGACTTCGGACATTTGGAGTGTGGCATCTTCTTGACAACCTTAGTCTAAATTAACCCAACCCAATGCAACCTTAGCCTAAATTTACCCACCCCAATGCAACCTTATCCTAAATTAAACCACCCCCAAAGCAAACCGACCCAGATCCGTTATTATTAAGGTGAATAGTGCAAATAATTCTGCGGAAATTAGGAATGCGCGTGACTTTGGCAACAGATTCGTTTATCTGTTTTCATTTCGTCCATTTATGTGGCGCCAGATCAGAATTTGAGGCTGCCGATCGAAGGTAGATCGGGAAGCTTGATGTCTTTGAACCGCTGCTGAATGTTCAGTTCCTTGACGGCTGAAACGGCTCTCGATGGAGCCGACGCCAGACCAGCCTAACAAAACGCATCAATCAATTTAAAAATCAAATAAATAAACAAATAAATAAATCATTAATTCATTCAATCCATCAATCAATCCATCTATCAATCCATACATCAATCCATCAATCAATCCATACATTGATCCATCAATCATCAATCATCAATCAACCCATCGATCAATCCATACACCAATCTATACATCAATCCAACTATCAATCAATCCATCAATCAATTAACCAATCAGTCACTTGCTAATTAATCAATCAACCAAGCAATCAGCCAATCAGTTAAAGCATAAATAAATCAATCAATAAAAACAATCAATCAATCAATTATCCAGACAGCCAGTCAGACATTCAATCCATCAATCGATAAGCAAAGTAAAACACTGAGTAAATTATTTTAATCAATCAGCCGAGTTCAGTTACTACTGAATAAATCAATCAATGCGTCAGTAAGCTAATTAGTTAGCAAGTAAGCAGGTAGTTCAGTCCTTCAGCCAATCAATCAATTAGCAAGTAAGCAGGTAGTTCAGTCCTTCAGCCAATCAATCAATCAATCAGAAACATAAAGCTTCTCCTGGCCATGCATGTACAAAAAATATCTGAAAAATCACTAATTAATGTCAGTCAGTCAGTCAGTCAGTCAATAAGTCAGAAAGACAAAGTCATAAATATAAAAAAACTGAAGCATGCATAAACACAAAATGAGTGCAGAATGACAAAGGGATCATCAATATTTAGCGGCACTTCCGGTTCGACAGACACCCCAAAATAGTCAGTCTCTAAGGCAAAGGCATACAGTGTACTTACTGCGCCCTGTGCATTATACCCCTCGAAGACGTTCATAGCTGGTCTCTTAGAAGATGCTTGACTTCATTAGAAGCATCAACTCGATATTGGGACAATCCAAAATATCCCTTAATAACAATAAAATCTTTGGTCTGATCGATACCCACTTCAGTCTAAAGACTTCTATAGCGCCGTTATCATGGTGAATTCCGATAGGCCAGAGAAGCCGGAAGTCTTCCCATTTCTCTCAGCTTAAACAGAACCCACCCTAACAGTCTCCTCTACCCCTTCTCTCTATGGTCTTCTGGCAACCGGACTTGGTTCTTGGCGTGGCATATTTGGACAATCCCACTGACGTGACGCAGCGCTCGTGAAGACGCTGGTGCCCTGCGTTTAGCTTTAAAGTAGCGCTTTAGAAATTTAGAGTTTACGATTACGAAGATGTGAGTGCAATCCAGCGATAAGTCAACGAAGCTCAAGCAAAACTTATTACTCAAAGAATTTCAGCTACCACAAAAAATAATCTGCAAACGTCTCCAAATTATAGTTTTCTGCAAATGCCATTTGCAGGAAAAAGGTGTGTAAAATTCAATAATTTAAAATTAATAAGTTAACATAAAATTTGAAACAATGCAAAATGAAAGCACGACATCTTTGCGGGAAACTGATTAAAGCTGTAAAAATCAGCAACAGCTGAGCACAAAATTTAAGTTATTTCAAAAGCAAAAGTACATTAAAATTATTCTTCAAATATTTATTTAAAAAATAATAAAAATTTATCGTAAAATTTTAATTAGAAAAATATTAAAATTAATCATAAAATATTGAATAATTTATAAACTCATTAAAATGTAATCAAAAATCATGCAAAGTTGTGTCCAGAAAAAGCTTTAGCGGTTATCAAGTTTTTCTGAACAATCATTGTGTAAGGACTTAACTAAAAAGTTTAAACTGAAATAAAACAGTGAAAAATGCTTCAAAAGTTCTATAAAGACGCAAAGCTGAAATTACGTCTTAAAGGAAGGAAGTCATGTTATTTGCATGCTGGAAAACTTTTATAAGCGGAAAATAGACAAACTCTTGCTGGAACAGAAAGCAGGTTACGAGATTTTTAAATCTAAGGGAACAGCAGTTATAAGTAGTATCTTCTATTGTTTCCTTGTCTATGCACAAGTCATCAATCGACGGCGCATCAAGGTCAAGCCGCAATCAGGTCAATAAGTAGGTCAGTTCATTAAAACAGAATAAAACAGCAACGAACGCATGAATTAATGAAACGAGTTTAAACAGGATTTTTTTTTGAAATGATCTTCAGTAAGAAATTTTAATATGAAATGAATTTAAATACACTTTCAATATAAAAATAAACTCAATCTTTCAAATAGATTTTGCAAGCTGCTTTTTGTATGAAATGGGAATGTAAATTAATAAAATGCGTTTCTTAGAATTTATGTTTAAAATTGTTTTCAACAAGAATCTGAATATTGAAAATAAGTTTCTAAATTCAATTTTAATATTAGATGATCAAATATTCCATGTTTTAAATATTTTAAAACAAATTTCTGATTATATTATACAAATCTTCCTCTATAGGAACTTCTCAGAACTGATCCAACCCCAACACATATTCACGATCAAAAAGAAAGGTCAAAAAGGTCATGTTGCCAGTTGCCAAGCAACCCATTCCAGAGGTTGCTAGGCAACCTATTATCCCTGACAACCAATTCCAGGCAATTTATTAGACAGACCAAAAACAAAATTTCTATTATTAATATAGAAATCAGCAAACTTAAAACATTTATTAGCATTAATAAATTTTTAAATTACTAATTTTAATAAAATATTTTAAAATGACATCAGTGCAAAAAAATATATACCATGAAGAAATTCATGCGCTTAAAAATTATGCGGATAAAATGCTGGTAAGAGGTTAGAACCATTTCAACTTAAAGAAATTTTTTTAAAATAAAATGTAAACTTTGAAAAATAAAATATACAAGCAAATATTCGGTAAGTATCGGAAAATATACCAACTATTTTAAAACATTTTAACTGAGGAAATGCAAAAGGTAAAGGCAGAAGCAGTGGCCAGAAAAAAACCTTAACTACGCGACTTAAAACTGGACCGGATGTCACGAATACGAATGACGTCACAGACCAACGACGTCACGAATAGCAATGACGTCACTCGACGAGGATTACCTCTTGTTTCTCTAGCTTCTCCTGCTCCTCAAAGCGCACAAGAATTTCGGCCATGCTGGTCTCAAGGGCCAGTCCTCCCATGACCAGCTCTCCCAGCAGGCTTTGCACCTGATCGGTGCAACATAAGACAACAAAAGCAGCAACGTCTTAGCAACGACAACCGCCACGAACAACAGCTATCGCTACGCTACGCGATGACGTACAACATCAAAGCTAACTACACTACAGAACCACTAGAAACGCTGGGATCGGCTCGTCACGCTACAGTGGGTGGCGTAGCGAAACTGTGTGTAGCGCCACCTACCTCCTGCTTCTCGAGTTTTTCCTGTTCCGTGAAATGCGTTAGAATATCGACCATGTTGGTCTCTGCTACCATCCCACCGAGGCACAGCTCGGACAGAATGTAATGCACCTAGATGCAAAGCAATCCCACGTATAATCCCGGTAAAATTGCAGCTGAAATCCTAGGTAAAATTTCAGGAGGAATTCAAAGTTAAATTCAAGGTAATTTTCCGGGGAAAACTCTCGGTAGAAGTCAGGGTTAAATTCCAGGTAAATTTCCAGGTAAAATTCCAGGTAAAATTGCAGGTGGAATTCAAGGTAAAGTTCCAGGTACAGTTCAAGGTTAAATTCCAGAAAAAATTCCATGTGTACTTCCAGGCTAAATTCCAGGTAAATTTCCAGACAACATTCCAGGCAAAATTCCAGGTAAAATTCCAGGCGGAATTGAAGGTAAAATTCCAGTTGGAATTCAAGGTCAAATTTAAGGATAAATCCCAGGTAAAAATCAAGGTAAACTTCCAGGTCGAATTCAAGGTTATATTCTAGCCATAGTTTCCTCGTTCATTCCACTGTTCATTCAATCACTTGCTCTCTTACTCGTTCATTCATTTGTGCGGGGCATGGTAGCTGATGAGGTAGAGCACTTGGCTTGAAACTCACAGAGTATGGATTTGAGCATTGTACTTCGATGATACGGTTACTATGCAGAAACCTTAAGCAAGACCTTTACGCATAATTGCTCACAGAAAATAAGCTTTAAGGACTGTTCTTATTCTTCCTCTTCTTTCTTTTTCCCTTAAGGATCTATACCACTAGATCCAAGGATCGAATTCACGATCTGCTTAGAAATGACCCCGATCCTACCTTGTCGACATGAAAGATCAGATCAAGTTCGCAGACGTTTTCGAAGCATTTGTCTAAAGTTTCAACGAAAACCTAAACAAAACCAAAACTAACTCTAAAAAACAGCAAAATACTTATTTCTCAATAAAAGTAACTGAATTTACAATCTAGCAAACTGTGGTAACATAACATTTTTAAAATGTTTTACTACATTATTTAACCAATATTAATAGGTTCTTTAACCTCTTTTTAGAAGGTTATCTAACTAATGGTAAGCGGTTCATTTTACTTAGACTGTAAATTGTAATCGTAATCGTAAACTTGAGATT
Organism: Norana najaformis; assembly: GCA_964023275.1. Lineage (NCBI taxonomy): Eukaryota > Metazoa > Annelida > Clitellata > Crassiclitellata > Hormogastridae > Norana > Norana najaformis. The sequence continues at coordinate 48,555,787 of OZ029916.1, read as the reverse complement.
TCTATAGTGCCCAATGAAAGCTAAGTCATGGGAATCAGCTTATTCACAGGCGCTCAGTCAAGACAAAATCGATAGGCAAGAAGTGTTGGTTCTAGGTCAATATCCAAGAGTCAGACAGTCAGACGGCTACGGTGGGTGATGTTTGGAATTGTATCCGCAGGACAGAAAAGGGAAGAAGAGGAATCAGGATAGAACAGGAGTGTTTTCAGCTTTGAGAGGAAGACTGGCACAGAGATTGCAAGGGGTGAAGAGATGGTAAGTTTGTACGACGGATCAGATAACGCAGAGGTCGGGAGTTCAAACATCCTGTCAGGACAGAAAGATGTGTTGTGATTTCTTCTCCACATTTGGCTCCAGTGAATTCAGCTAGAACAAGAGCACACTGATCATACACTGTCAGTGTGAAGATCAGACGGCAAGGAAGCTCTTCTGTACCAACAGTGCATGGAATAACCTGTATTAACAGGTGCAATAAACTTGCATTAATAGGTTGCTTTCACCCTGATGAGAATAGGTTCAGTTAACCTGAAGTGAATAGGTTCAGTTAACCCGATATGAATAGGTTCAGTTAACCTGACATGAATAGGTTCATTTAACCTGAAGTGAATAGGTTCATTTACTTGGATATTAATAGGTTCATTTCTACCTGTATTAAGTCTAGAATTCCAAGCTCGCTCTCAGACGAATCAACGCAGAAGACGAAGAAGAGCGTTGCATAGTGTCTGTAGATGAGCTTATAGTCCGAGCCTCCAATCAACCTAACAGACGGCAAAACAAAGGACTCAGCAGTGTTTACCTTTAATGCAAAACAGTATATAAATAACATCCTTGTTTACACATTGTTCATTCACTTATTCACTTGCCTTCCTATCAACAATTGATTTATTTAGTGATTGAGACACCGATGGAGTCATTTCTTGACTCAATGACTGACTGACTGAATAAGTGACTGGAGAATGGCTGACTGAATGACTTAGTGACTGACTGACTTTATGACTGACTGACTTTGTGACTTTGTGACTGACTGACTGACTAACTGAAGAGAGCAGAACTCACGAGCCACCCTCGAGGAAATTGCAAACGTTGTCGTCACGCTTTGAGACGAGAAGAAACGTCTCGCGAATAATTTGCTGCTGCATGTCTTCTGCCTGTAAACAACAATCGTAACGTAGCATAACGTTTTCTAACCTCATTACCACTCTTATCATCAACTTTAATCAGTTTCAACTTACCTCTGGTACCCTCACATATTGTGCATTAAGGTAAACTCACTTTAGATTGGATTGGATTAGATCTGATCAATTTTGACCTGGCCTGTGGATTACTGGTCATAGCTGATCGTGGGACATGGTAGCTGAATGGTTACAGCGCTCAGCTTCTAATGTGAAGAATACGGGTTAGAGCTTTCTCCCTTGAGACAGTTACTGTTTAGGGACTTCAAGGAAGTCCTTCAATCAAAGTTGTTCAGCTCCATCGAATGATGCTTTGTCAATAGTTAGTTGCTTAATAAATGCAGAAATAATAATAATAATAACACTAACAAGGACTGTTGTGATTTAACTTCTAAGCAACCACTGACTCACGCCATGCGTTCTATTACAATGGCGCTACGAGATTATTTTTCTTAAAAGGCGCTATACCAATGTTCAAATAAATACATAATTATACATATATATAATTATACATGCATGCATGCATATATACATACATACATACATTTGCCTCCACTGATCACATGACCCTTCTGTACACGCCCACTTTACCAGACACGATGAAAACAGATGACTTTCCCAAAGAAACTACGAATCCACGACATTTACCAGAAAAAATATATTCAAGTCATCGACAAAACTAGTTTTGCGGTAACATTTATGTCTAGCGAGCGACTTCTATAGCGCCGTATGTAGTTACATATTAATCAACGCTAACAGGCAAATGACAAATACTCACGTAATATTGGTAGAATTTTGTGAGTCGCGGTTTGCCATGATTATTGAAGATCAGAATAGCTTTAATCATGATTTTCACTTTAAAATCAAATCATAAAACACGAATATAGACTGATTTCTGCAATATGTTGCTGCAACGTGGACAATAAACACATAACGTATGGTTGTTGGAGACTACCAACAAATACGTCATATTTAATTTAGCGTCCTCTACCGAACAAAGGTTAATTCTGAGGCGTCGTTAGCTCATAGTAGTAGTTCCAAATTTTAAGGTTTTCAAGGACGCTAACTTAGTCACGTGTTAAAGTTAACCCAGGATTTGACACAGCAATCTGTTAAGATTTTCAACGACGTTAAAACTTAGTCATGTGTTAAGGTTATACAATGTCTTAATGCAACTGTTAAGATTATCAAGAACGTTAACTTGGTGGCGTGTCAAAACACAAAGATACATTGATAGAACGGTCAACAACACGAGAAAGCCTTTATGGAATGGTCGAAAATACAAAAATCACTTTATAGGGCCTTGATAAAACGTAGAAAGACACGGAAAACCTTCAAAAAACGTTATAGGATGATAAAAACACAAAGAAACTCTTATAAAACCCTGATAGCACGGTGAAAAACACGAAACGACCTTTATAAAATGGTCAGAAATACAGAAAACCTTTCACACAACTGTTAAGATTAGCAAGGACGTTAATTAAGTCCCGTGTTAACTTTACACAGGAAGCTATTAATACTGCCAACTGCTACAATTGTTGAAAACGTTCAGTAAGTCACGTGTTAAGGTTACTCAAGAAGCTATCAACACAGTCTCCTGTTAAGATTACCAAGGATGTTAACTAAGCCACGTGTTAAGGCTATTCAACTGTTAAGATTATCATAGACAATAACTAACTCACGTGTTAAGGTTACCCACGAAGTTAACAACACGAGCTCTTTTCTTTAACGAAATCAACAAAGACTATATACAAATTAGGTAGGTGTAACAATTACAGGGAGCCAATGTTTACAGACAACACCATTTACTACTAAGATGGTGGTGTCCTAACAAATTGGTATAGCCATGTGTATTTTATCAAGTAAAAAGACTTAATGTTACAACAGTAAAATTGATAAACATACAGAAATGTGAGTTTGGCACACAGGCCCATGTCGTATAAAAGACAACATTATCTTTAATAAATTACTATTGAACGTAATTGAAGATTATATAATTATAGCTTCAGTTGTCATAGTTTTAAAGGTGTCTGTGGTGAAAGCGCTCAGCGCGATTGTATGCAACTGCAAAAATATACTATTGACGAAACGATTATAATCTAATGTTAATGGAAATCGACAAAAAAATTAATCTCCACACAAAACATGGTGCAGAGGTTTTTGGGGAAACGTCTGCGGAACGCGACTAGACGGAGTTCAACAACCAAATGATGTTTATCGTTTGAGTCACGGGGTTATAAGGTATGAACGTTTGAGAGAGGAGGGCGGACACAGAGAGACACAGTCAGAGACAGACACAGAGACAGACACAGAGAGACAGAGTGACACTGATACACAGGAAAACACAGAGGCAAAGACAGAGTGAAAGACAATTTATGTAACATTTAAATAAATTACGTTTAGTTACATTTGCATTTACATTACCGTGACCCAACCAAAGAGGCAGCCATGGGTTTGAAGTGTTATCCACTTCATTTTCTTAGCCTCGGCAAAAGAGAGCGGGTGGCCAGTCCTCTCCCTCGTTTATTTCGCACCCGGGTTCGCTAGGCGGCGCAAGTGGAACAGAAATCTTCAAATATGGTAATAACAGCTATTCGTCGTTAGCAGTGTTGTTACAAAGTTCAAAATTACAATTGAACGTGTTTGAAGCCTTTATATAGGTTAAGATTCCATCGTTTTAAAGATGTCTTTGCTGAAAACGCATAGCGCGATTGTATGCAACTGCTAAAATATACTATTGGCGAGACAATTATAATCTAATTTTAATGGAAATCGATAAAAAATTGAGTTGTAACTGTAATTATAATGAAGAATTTGTATTGCGCCGCGGAAAGAAACGGCATTATGAATCATGGTTGTTGTTTCGGTGGGAGGGTGGCTGACAGTCCAAGCCACTGACCACTAGGTAACCATGCACAGTTGATCGAACATTAATTTCGTAACACAATGGGTCTTAATCCGCTGTCAAACGCTTCTTCAAAGTCAAAAACCATGTGAACCATTCTAGACAATCAGCCATTACAATCGACACTGCAAACCAAAGGAAGGCTATAACGACTCGATCGCATGCAAAGCTATCCATCTCGTCAGGGTCAACGTTATCACATGCTAGTCAAACCCAAGCTGGTCAATGATGTCAAACGCCTTTTCAAAGTCAACTGACAAATCAAGACAAATAGCAATTACAATCGACACCACAATGACAATAATATTATACAGATTGACTTAGAAGGCAACTAGTTATTAATGTTGACACTAGGTGGCGACTGGATCCAGTGGCGCTCCAAGTGGCGAGTGTCTGAATTGAAGTAATTACTGCCCTTCTTTCAATTGGTCTCGGACAACGAAGTAGTCGAATAAAGGGGGTAGCATGGTCTTTGGGTGGGTAGAAACTGGGGTGTTGTGCGATCCGTGGTGTAACGGTAGATGTCTGGGCAGATGACCAGTAATTAGTAGGGTTGAAATTAAGGGGAAGAATGGGTGAACGCAGGTCGGGGTGAAAAAGATGCCCCAAATGGATTTATGGGAATAGTGTGTAATAATGGGGCGATGAGGTGTTATCATATGGCCAGCGTCACAACTTTTCAGGGGTCAGACAAGACGGAAAAACAATCTAACAGACAGACAGACAGACAGGCAGGCAGACAGACAGACAGACAGACATACAGACAGACAGACGGACGGACGGACGGATGGTCGAACGGATGGACAGAGACACACACACAGACTGACAGAGGAAGGCAGGCAGACATACAAACTGTAGTACATGCCCTAAATTACCAAATGATTTGCTTACCTTACCTTACCTTACTTAATCCAATGCCTTAGCTTGTAATTTATTACATTGACTCATTTAGTTCGACCAACCCCGTTTCACCAATATTTAACCTTATTCACTTTGATTTAACTTGTTCAGCCTTATTTTATCCTGATTCACTTTGATTTACCTTTACCGTCGTTTGCCAACGACTTTGAAGATAACATCGCCGTAGCTATGCACCACCCGTGCGGCATTGCGATGTATCGGTAGCGCATTTCGTCAACAATCCTGCGGTTACGGGTTCGACTCCGTGTAACGACCCTGGGGAAGTTGTTTGAGAACACGTACACCAAGCAGTAGAATTTGGTACTGGCTTAGGCTGGGAAGTAAACGGCAAGTCCTGCGATGCACTGGACCCGTGTCCGGGACCTTGGGATTCATCCACTGCATACCGGCTTAAGGGCCTAAAGAAAAGGACATGATCGCCTCCTCAATGCTTCACCTGTGGTATAATGCATACTTTATTTTTTAATTTACTTTACATAAGATAACATTATCAATTTTTTCAGTGTTTGACGATATTTAACGAATGCGTGGTCGTAAAACTGGCTTAGTTTGTAATCGATACTACACGTCTGTTCGTGCCGACACCAGTATCAAAACTGTCCATAAATTACTACAGTCACCTCCAATTTCGCCTCATAGATACGTGTTTATAGCGACATCTTGTGACTGCCAGAGCCATTCAAGTGGAGCATACTAACTCTTCGTTAGAAGAATCATGAAACATTGATATCCTAAAAGTAGTAGTAGTTCCACTGTTTAACGACAGCTTATGGCATCAAAGGCCGTTGCCGTCGCCCTCCTTCATCCAGGCTTGGGACTGGCACTACCACAAACAAGGCAGTGGCCGAGTTTCACATCAAAGTCGATATTAATATTGGTTACATCAAAGTCGACGCAACCGAGATTTATATAAATTGCAAAGAAAGCGTTTTAAGGGTGTCTAAATACCGTTTATTTTCTGTTTTGATCTGAGAATTAATCATGCCATAGTCATTTGGTTAGCGCGCTGAACTGTCAAGCGAGAGGTGGCGGGTTTAAATCATCGCCAGGGCAGAAATTTGTTTCGAGATTTCGCTTTGACTTGCGCCCCAACTAGCCAACTCAGCTATTATGCGTACATCTCCGTACACTTGGTGAGAAGATCAGGCGGTGATAGAGAGGACTTGCCACCCGCCCTCATCTGCCGAGACTAAGAAAATGAAGTCAGTAATACCCCATACCCATGACTGCCTATGGAACTGTTTAATGAACTGCTTCTTCTTCAGTTTTTAGCGACATGTTACGCAGGTCATGATTGTGAGGAGTCACGCCTATATACGTCAATAACACCATACATACTATAACCTGCTTTATAAATACTGCAGAGGGAACTGTTTTAAAGGTGTCCAAATTAAAAATATATTTTGACATTTTCTGTTATTTTGTATAGCATTATCTGCAGTGGTTTAGTTCATCCACAGCAAATAAGTGCAGTGGTGGTTTATTCGTAATGTGTTTGGTCAATGATCATGCGATGCGGATTCGACTCCATGTAACGATTCAGGGCAAGTTGTTTGCGCACACTGTGCCTCTGTCACCAAGCAGTAGAATTTGGTACTGGTGTACGCTGGGAAGTAAAAGGCAAGTTCTGCAATGCGCTGGTCCCGTGTCCAGAACCTTGGGATTCGTCCAATGCCGGCTCAAGGGCTTTAAAAAAGTAATTCAGCGCCTCCCCTATGTTACACTTGTGGGATTTTGGATGCTTTACTTACAGATTTACCTGTATCATTATCCATTCTTTAGCGACATCTTCCCGCTGCTATCGCCGTCGACATCGACCTTATCCTTAATCTGAAGTGTTTGCACTCAGCTCCTTATCTGGCAAAATAACATTTACATAGCGTTGGCACTGGACGATTTAAAGGTGTCTAGGCAGAGCGAACTGTGTTTGGTACAAACGAGAATTTTAACATCTTGTTTAGGGTAATAGATAAACGTTCGGTTGTTTCCCCTTTCTTGTTAATAGAGCTCCCGTGGTTTTTGGTGATTGGTATTTTAAATTCATTTTTGTTAATATTTTGGGGGAAATTTGTACATTTTCTTCGTTCAGTTTTATATTTTTGTTCGCATAAGAAATTGTACTGTTATCTGCAAAGAGGGAGAACCCTGCGCTGTCCAATTCAGGCTTAATATTATTTATCATTATTAGGAATAAACTAGGAGATATAATGGAGCCATGCGGTGTTCGCTATCTTGTGGAAAAGTTTCAGAAAATAGTAGTAGTAGATCCTCAGTTTAACAACAGCTTATGGCATCAAAGGCCGTTGCCGTCGCCCTCCTCCTTTATCCAGACTTTGGACTGGCACTACCCTAAACAAGGCAGTGGCGGAGTTAGGCCTAAATGTATTGTTAACCTAACAGCACAGTAAATGGTGCCATACCCTGATTGTGAATACCGTTGAAGTCAACTTATATTTTTGTACCGGCGTAAGCTGGGAAGTAAACGGCTGGCCCCGTATCCAGGACCTTGGGATTCGTCCATTGCCACTTAAGGGCCTACTTAAGAAAAGAGATGAGTTCCTCCCCTGCGCCTCACTTCTGGAATATGGGATAGTTTACTGCACAACCTAGAAAGCGTGAACCTTAGCCTTCTAGTTTCTTTGACTCACCCATAGGGACGCTATGATAATGCTTTTTTGAATGAATGAATATATGAATTAATTAATTTTAAATGCTCTGAATGAATAAATGAATGAATGAACGAACGAACGAACGAATGAATGACTGAATGAGTGAATGAATGAATGAATTAGTGAATGATTGAATGAATGATTGAGTGAATGAATGAATGAATGAATGAATGAATGAGCGAATGAATGATTGAAGGAGTGAGTAAGTGAGTGAGTGAGTGAGTGAGTGAGTGAGTGAGTGAGTGAGTGAGTGAGTGAGTGAGTGAGTGAGTGAATGAATGAATAAATAAATGAATGAATGAACGAATGAATTAATCTCATGTCTTCCCTTCTCCCTAACAATCTCCCTCCACGACTAATTACCAGTTAAATCCGACGGATAACCGCTACATTTTCCTCCCCTGGGAACAAATTTTCCACAAATCCGACTCTCCCTACCAACCCCTCACCGACCTTTGACCCCTATCGATTCCCACTGCCCTCTCCCAGTTTCCTGGCAAGTTTTCGACAGAGTTCGATTCCTATAACGACGGCGATTGCTGAAGCTAATCCATTGTCAGTTCTGGACACCTGGTTTCAGTCAACCGCGACGGCAATTGTTTACGCCTAAGTCACGGCTGAGTGCACAGAATAGGCGGCACACTTCAAAGACTCCGCAGTTCGCCATACACCGCTCTCGGACTAAATCTGAATTAAGAAGGTGCTGTATAATAGTCAATAAATACTTATTTAGATTAATAAATACAGAAAAAGAAATAAAATATAAGTATGTGGACAGACAGACAGACAGACAGACAGACAGACAGACAGACAGACAGACAGACAGACAGACAGACAGGCATACATACAGACATACAGACAGACAGACAGATATTCAAAAGAGACAAAGCTTGTTCCGGTGACTAAAACGATGACGTCCATGACAATGACCCTTTTTGCGACTAATGACTACAATGACGACCGTCATAGTCACGTAGATGTTGCGGCGTCACAGTCACCCCAACTTCCACAAAAACTAAGATGATATTGTGTTCGAGCCAAACTACCAGAATTTACGGTAAATTTGAAATCGCAACAACTAATAATTTATTTCACAATAATTTTGAATTAGAAGCATTCCAGTCGCTGTATTATATAGGAGAAATCCAATATATTTATTAATTATTTATACAATCGGAAAAATTGAAAAGATTTTATTTTATTATATAGTTTTCGAAAAGTGACCTACATGCATCTATTTGACTTAGAAAACTCGTGACGTAACACAGCACCGAAGTAAAAACTGTTGTCGATAAACAACGTTGTCTATTTCTTGTTGTCCGTTGCCGCGTTGTTCGTGTAGGAGGCGCCAGCGTGACTTGCACAGAAGTAGGGGTGGTGGCGTGTGGTGGGCGCAAACGAGTTTGAACCGGAAGCTGAAGTGGCTGCGGTTTGGAGCATGCGCCGTGCGCAGCGAAGCATAGCCGACCCCGGAAGAGCGGGAAGGGTGGACTGAAGGCCCGGGAGATTTGGGTAGAGAGGAAAATGGGGTAGAACGGTGGCAGAGGGGTTTGTTCGTCCGAACATGTTTGCGTAGTAGACCATTGGGTTGTCCGCTAGGTGGCGGTAGGTGACCTGGAGCAAAGACTTGGAACAAGACGGCAGAAGGGAAGTCACGTGACCATCGGTGTCGTCTGCAATAGGATATAAAACTTTTTAGAACACCAGTATAACCACCACGATTATCAATACCAAACCATCATCACCATTATCATCATCACCATTATCATCATCACCATTATCATCATCACCATTATCATACCATATTACCATTATCATCATTACCATTATCATCATTTCCATTATCATCATCACCATTATCATTATTACCATTATCATCATCACCATTATCATCATCACCATTATCATCATCACCATCGCTGCCACTGCCAACCGTCACAAATTCCACCACCACCACCACTAACACCACTACCATCTGAATGATCCACCATCACAAGTGCACCTCCACTACCATCACACCTCTACCACCATTTACCACGACCACCACCAACACTAGTGCACCGCAATCACTTCAACCATCATTGCCACCACTGCCATCGCCGCTACTACCATCATTATTACCACCATCATCACTACCACGACCAACACAACAACCACCAACACCATCAACACCACTATCACCACCTCCACAACTTCACTACCACCACTGTCGCCGCTTCTACCACCATTACCACCACTATCACCACCAATGCACCACCATTACCAAAAACACCACTACCACAACCGCACCACCACCACTACCATCACCACTACCACCATTTAACACGACCACCACCTCCACCACCTCGCAACCGAGTGTCCATTGTTTATGAATGCGATTCGCCGAATATGACTTGGCATATAATTTGACAGCCAATACACAAAAATCTTCCCATTGTTTATTGAGTCGTTTCGAAACGACTTAGCAATTTGACAGCTCGCATAAATATTTAGTCAGATCGCCGTTCAACAACAGGTCTCCATTTTCAACATCACCCATCGCACTGAAGTGCCCGGCGCCTTAATCGTTCCCTAAGTAGGTCACCCCAACTCTGCTGGGGTTTTAGAGGAACACAGCGAGCATGCGCAGCGTATCCATTTTCCCCAGAATTCCCATCATGCCGCTCACTTTGCGCCGACAAAATGCGATGCCGGCGCTTGCAGAGATCAGGTTGCAATACAAGTTCTTTCGAATCAAGCGGACGGGGCGACGGATTACAGGCGTCTGGAAAATGTCACTTGGAAGAGGAAGAGCGCATTGTTCCACCAGGTGAATTGAAAAGCGAAGGGAAAGGAGGCGAAGGGAAACCAAAAGAAGGAAAGGGAAAGGCAGGGAGCGGAAGGAAAGGGAAGGGAAGAAAAGGGTAGGTAAGGCAAGAAAGGGCACAGGAAGGCAAGGCAAGAGAGAAGGCAAGATAAGGGAAGGCAATGTAGAACGAAACAGAAGGCAATGCAAGGCAAGACAAGACAAGGCTAGGGAGAACGGAGGGGAAGAGAAGGCAAGGCAAGAGAAGGCAAGGCAAGAGAAGGCAAGGCAAGGCAAGGCAAAGAAAGGAAAGGAAAGGAAAGACAAGAGAGAATGGAAGGAAAGAGAAGAGAAGGCAAAGAATGGAAAGGAAAGGAAAGGCAAGAGAGAATGAAAGGAAAGAGAAGAGAAGGCATGGCAAGGCGAGGCAAGGCAAGGCAAGACAAGGGAAGCGAAAAGAAGGGATGGAATGGAATGGAAAGACGAAGGGAAGGGACGACAAGGTAAGGGAAGGGAAGGGAGGCCCGAGAAGAGGAACAGTGTACGAAATCAGAGATATTTATGGGAATACTATGAGGTGGAACTTCGAGCAAACGGATGAAAATCGTCGATATCAAAACATCGAGAACCTGGTTCGACATTCAATACACGACGCCGACAACTCCGTTCGCATTTGCCTAAGTGTGTGGAACGAAACTTCACTCACGATTCATATCGAAGACACGTGAAAACATAGACTGATTGACAGACAGACATCCAAGCATACAAACAGAGATATAGAGGCATATGGGTAAACTCACTCAAACACTGAGTCATTGGCCTACAGCGCATGGTTTACCGGATAACTGGATTCACTTTATTGTTAAGGTCTGTGAATACAATTAACTCATTTAAACAATATTTTATAATTAGAAGAACGGGCTAAACATGGGTTATGTCTTCATACAATGTCTAATATCAACATAATATAACATTAATATTAATATAAATTTAACATCAATATTTATATGCATACAACATTAATACTAACATAAATACAACATTAATATTATTATATACTGATACAAACATATTTTAATACAATATTAATATTAACTAAAGTAGACGGAATCTGACTAAGATTAATATTTTATCGTAATCGTAATCGTAAACTCGAGATTTCTACAGCGCCCAACGGAAGCTAAGTCGCTGGAACCAGCTTATTCACGGGCGCTCAGTCAAAAACAAAATCGGTAGGCAGGAAGGGTTGGGTTCCAGGTCAAGATCCAAGGGTCAGACAGTCAGACGGCTATGGTGGATGGTGTTTGGAATTGAACCGGAAAGTGAGACAAGGGAAAAAGGATAGGATAGGATTTGTGAAAGAGGAGTGTTTCGGTTTTGAGTGAAAGACCTGCACAGAGATTGTAAGGGGCGAAGTGTTGGTGAGTTCGTAGGGTGGGTCAGACAGAGTGAGAGTAATGGTGTGAGTAGCTGAGTAATAGATGTAAATGTAACTTTTTTCTACAGCGTCCGTATGGCCTCGACCCTGCTCATTTTTCAATGAATTTAGTATTAGTATAATTATTACGAAAACTTTAAACGATTAATTTTAGTTCCAATGTTTAATGACATCTAATGGCTTCAAAGACCGTTGAAGTCGCCCTCCTCCTTTATCCAGGTTTGGGACTGGCACTACCCGACTAAGTGCTTTTGTGTTAATATTCGGCGTTTAACATCCTGTGGCTGCCAGGGCCGTTGCGTCTACATCTAGCATCCGCAATGTCACTGGCAGTTAAACGAAATTGACGAATATATCGTGTCGATTAAGAGCGATTTAAAGGTGTCTAAGCACAACCTATTATTTGTAATTACTGAACGTAAATGTACTTTTCTACAGCGACCATATGGCCTCGACCCTGTTCATTTTTCAATGAATTAATCGGGTGAGATCGTTCATCACCGCTGCCCGTCTGTAGCATTAGTATAATTATTAAGAAAACTTTTAACGCGTAATATGAGTTCAAGTACTGCTTTATAAATGTTCGTTTACAATTACAATTACAATGTTTAACGACATCTTATGGCATCAAAGGCCGTTGTCGTCGCCCTCCTTCTTTATCCAGGCTTGGGACTGGCACTACTCGACTTAAATGCTTTTGTATTAGTATTCAGTTTTTAACGACATCTTGTGGCTGCCAGAGCCGTTGACTACCTTTCCTTACGAAACGGGAAGTCTTACTAGCGATCAGTCGTTCCAATGTTTAACGACATATTATGTCATCAAAGGCCGTTGACGTCGATTGGAAAAACATTTGTACAGTTTCCACTGTTTCCTTTATTTACGGGTTACTAGCGATTGAACGAAATTGACGCTTATATAGCATCTAATGGCGGCTATTTAAAGGTGTCTAAGGACAGCCTATTATTTGTAATATGCTGAGCGTAAATGTACTTTTTCTATAGCGATCGTATGGCCTTGACCCTGCTCATTTTTCAATGAATTAATCGGGTGAGATCCTTCATCACCGCTGCCCGTTTGAGCCACGCCACTTAAGGTCCTCGTATACGGACCGTGCTAGATCGAGGTTTAAATCTGTGGGTCAGATAATATACAGATATGTGTACCTTTGTTTAATTCGAAGTAGGCCTGTTTGATGTTGCTGATGTCAACTTCCCCAGGTGTGTAGGCTCGTACAGGTGTGCGTGCATAGGTGTGTTGCTTGATTAGAGCATCCAATGACTCTCGATTCGGGAGACCGAAGAATAACGATGGCTGGGGTTCTGCTCCGACGCATCTAAACAGTCGATTTACTTCGGTATTAACATATGCAATTGATTTTCCACAACGTTTTGACGTGAGAGAATGTAAGACAATGGAAATGATTATAATGAAATACTCATTATTATTCCCATTACTCTCGGCTTAAACACAACTCTAATAGCTCCTTCCGCCTTATCTCTCTGTCTCTGTGTCTGTCTGTCTCTCTGTGTCTGTGTCTCTGTCTCTTTGTGTCTCTCTCCGTCTCTGTCTCTCTGTCTGTCTGCGAATCGAAAGAAAGAAAGAGACAGACAGACAGACAGACAGACAGACAGACAGACTAAAAGACAACAATCACCTAACAGACAGACAGACAGACTGTCTGTTTCTTTCTTTCTCTCTCTCTCTCTCTCTCTCTCTTTTCTCTCTCTCTCTCTCTCTCTCTCTCTGGTCTTCTGGCAACCGGATATTTGGTTCTTGACACAGCACCTTTGGACAAACCCACTGACTTGACGCAGCGCTCATGAATAAGCTGGTGCCCTGCACTTAGCTTTAAAGCAGCGCTTTAGAAATTTCGAGTTTACGATTATTACTACGAGATTTTATTATATAGCGCATCTTCAATTACGATTACGATGTTACTACGGGTGTTCAGTCAAAACAAGTCGATAGGCAGAGAGAGAGTTCGGTTCCAGATCAAGGGTAGGATCTGTGGAAGAGGAATAATTGAGGTGATTTTTGTCTTTTAGTTCAGGATGCGGACCTCAAATCAAAGGTGCTGAATCTCAGATCTGGGGGTTTTATTTGTAAGCAATTAACCCTGGAACCCGTTTTTCTGGCCATTTCATCGGACAGATATCTTCTGAATCTAAAAGAGTCCTTCTGGTTTCGGAACAGATCAAAAACGCAGCGAAGACGTGCAGAAAGGAAGCAGCGTGGCTCAATCGGCCCAACGACTCTGTTCGCGACGCACAAGTGTCTAGAGAAGCGGTTGAAGGAGGAAGGCAATCGAACGCTCGTTTCACGGTCGGCGATTCTGGATTAACGTTCCAGACCCCGAGATCTGAGAAATTTATCGGCGGGCGACGCTGACAGATTTAGATTGGAATAATTGAGTCGCCATTTGTTCAACACTGTCTCTGTCTGTCTGTGTACCTGTCTTTGTACCTCTCTGTCTTCATCTGTCTGTACACCCATCTCTGCTTCTGTCTCTCTGTCTGTCTCTCTGTCTGTCTCCCTCTCTGCTTCTGTCTGTCTCCCTTTGTCTGTTGATATATCACTCTATGTCTCTGGCTGTCTGTCTCTGTCTATTTCTGCCTTTATATATCTCTCTCCGTTCTCATAACTATGTGTGTCTGTGTCGCTGTCTCATTCTGTGTCTGTGTCTGTGTCTGTTTTACTGTCTCTCTTTGTCTCTGTCTCTCTCTCTCTCTCTGTCTCTGTCTCTCTATGTATTTTTATAGCTTTATCACTACCTCTTTCTTCTTATCTCTCTTCCTCTCTCTCATCTCTGTCTCTGTCTCTATCTCTGACTGTCTTTTTTTCTCTCTCCTCCCTCCCTTCCTCCCTCTCTCTGTCTCTCTGTCTCTCTCAATCTCTCTCAATCTCCCTCAATCTCTCTCTGTATCTCTCTGTCTGTGTTTCTCTCTCTGCCCACTCTTATCTCTCTCTCCCGTTGAAGACTACTACTCTCCTCCGCCTAACCATGCTTCACGTACCGCGCGCAGCCATAGCCTCGGGGGAGACTGGTTCCCTTCCATCGCAGCGTAATTTGAATTAGATCTGTCAGTGGTGCGTACTGACAGGCTACCAGCGTTGCGCTGACAATGGTCAGTTCTGACTGGCTGCCCCGTCGACCATAAAACACCGACTGGCGATCGCTTGACCAGCTTGACCACCGCGAAGCGTTGACACAATGAGAATTAGCAGCAACCAATCACGTGCCAATGGTCACTTCCGGTTTAAACCGGAAACACAGAGTACCACGTGACGCCACTCCTTCGGTGTAAATCATAGAAGTTCTGGCCTGTTATTTACTTTTACTATCTCTGCATTTATTAAGCGCCATTATCTAATGACTAAGCATAAATCGATGGCGCTGAGCAACTGTGAATGAAGGACTCCCTACACAGTAACCGTCTCAGAAGAGGCGACTCGAACCCATGTTGTCTGAGTTACAATCCGAGCTCTCTAACCGCTCGGCTACCGTTCCTATTTTACATTACAATGTCCTATAGTTTCTACTGCGTAAACTTGTGTAATTGTAAACAAAAATGGCGCAGGTGGCTGAGTCTATGACGAGATGTGTCGTCATGCGTTAAGTTTTCCACGATGACTGATTCAGTGGTTGGTAGCGACAGGTGATCTCACCAATTGATTGGCAAGGACAGGTGATTTACCTGTTGATTGGCAGAGGCAGATGATCTTAACCAGTGATTGGCACGGACAGGTGAACTTAACTGTTGATTGGTAGAGACAGGCGATCTTACCAATTGATTGGTAAAGACAGGTGATCTTACCAATTGATTGGTAGAGACAAGTGATCTTACAAATTGATTGGTAAAGACATGTAATCTTACCAATTGATTGGTAGAGGACAAGTGATCTTACCTTAACTAGTGAATGGCACCGACAGGTGATTTACCTGTTGATTGGCACGGACAGATCAACTTACCTGTCTGCTTCAGATATCCGTGACGAATCGCGAAAGCCTTTAGCGAAAGGATTCGTGTCGATTTTCAATTTGGTTATCTAACAGTGAATTAATTAATTAAACAATTAATTAGTGTTTGTTTCGCTTCATAGACACGAAACTATTGGAAAGAAAACCGTATATCATCAACGACATTAGCTATAACGACGACACAAATGATGATTTCAACGATATATAAAATCAAAAGCTTCCAGAAGGTCTAGAGGATTATTATTATTATTGTTGTTGTTGTTGCTGTTGTTGCTGTTGTTGTTGCTGTTGTTGCTGTTGTTGCTATAATGTTATTGTCAGTGGCATTGGCAGTGGCAGCCTGTCATTGTCATCGTCGTCATCATCATCATCATAATCATCATCATCATCATTATCATTATCATTATGTGGTAGAAGCAGGACCTGTAGAGGAAAGTCTCGTACTCCGACATGGTTAGATCCTCATCCATATGAACTCCAAGGTCCCACAGAACTCGTTGTGCTCCCCAACCTGGAAATGGCGCAGCTATCTCTACCCATCCGTATGGAAATCAGTCTCTCCGGGTTCAGCCTCAGCCGATACACCCAGACTTTCGTTTTCATCATAGTTGCCGGCACTTTGAACAAAAAGCCAATGCGACAGACGGGTGGTACCTCAACTTCCTGTTTTCCTTCCCCTTATTTCACTTTCCCGTTCAATTCCAAGCACCACCCATCGTAGCCGGCTGACTGTCAGCCTGCCTGACTCTTCGAATTTGATCTGGAACCGAACTCCTTCTGCCTATCGTTTTTTTTTGACTGAGCGCCTGTGAATAAGCTGGTTCCCGCGTCAGAACCTCCGTTTGGCGCTGTATAAATTCCGAGCTTACGATTACGATTACGAACTACTGATGGGCGTTACTGGTATAGTGGTGAACCCGAGCTTCACGAGCGTCAGATGTTCTTGGTCTGATAGGCTGTTTACGAGATGTGTAGTTTCTGTTCAACGACAAAGATAACTAGATTCGCCCTCCTCCTTTATCCAGGCTTCGGACTGGCGCCACACGACTACAGGCAGGGGTCGAGTTAGCCCAGTGATTAGTTTCCGTTGTTCAGCTACATGTTGTAGCTAACAGGTCCGCTGACGCCTACCTTATTCCGCGCCTCCACAAAAATTAACAGACTAAACGCAACTGAACAATATATGGCTTGCATTGAAAGCGTTATGAAGGTGTTTAAATGGATGCAATTTCCAGTGTTTAGCGACATCTTCTGGCGCCCAGGGCCGGGTAACATCGACCCCAATTTTGCATATTCACCCAATTTTAACCCACCTAATTTATATATGCCTTGCATTGAAAGCGTTATAAAAGGTGTTTAAATGGATGCAATTTCACGTATTAATTTGGGTATCATCCAGTATTTAGCGACATCTTGTGGCGGCCAGTGCCGTTAACGTCGCCCTTAACTTATGCAAGCATCAGATGATTAGCGGCGTCATCCTGCTTTTTCTGGGTTGATATAACGCAAGTATTCTACGGGGTTTAACGACATCTTATGACTGCAGGGGTCGTTGACATTGACCTATCTTACCTTGTATAGGTTAGGATCTGCTATTAATCCGGAAATTAGTAGTAGTTGTTATGTTTAACGACAGCTTATGGCACCAAAGGCCGTTGACGTCTCCCTTCTTTGGTGGCGATTAAATGCAGTAAAGCGCCAACCGGTTAAGTTTTTGGATATATCTGTTTGATTGCTATGATAGGTATATATGTTGGATTGCAAGCGTTTAAAAGGTGTCCAAATGGATGTATTTTCATTTTATGTCTTAATGATTATTCAGTTTTAGCGATATATTGTGACTGACAGGGTCGTTGACGTCTTTCATATTTTTAAAGTGAATATTATCTTATACGTATTACAATCAGATTCCCCAAAATGCGTCAAATAGTACAATTTATATCGTCCGATGGAAACGACTTAAAGGTGTCGAAACGCCGCTTTGGTGTTTTGAATGCGGCTCATAATTGTTGTTTGCTGTTTGTTGTTGTTTGTTGTTGTTGTTGTTGTTGTTATTATTATTATTATTATTATTATTATTATTATTATCATCATCATCATCATCATCATCATCATCATCATCATCATCATCATCATCATCATCATCATCATCATCATCATCATCATCATCATCAACAACATCATCATCATCATCATCATCATCATCATCATCATCATCATCATATTATTATTTGAGAGATCTGCAGGGCATGAAGTGGGAAATGGCATGCACTGTCTTGGATTGTTCCTCATCCACCTGTGCTCCAAAGTCCTGGAGAACCGGTGGCGGCTCCAGGTTTGTTTGCATGGGGGAAAGAGCATTTCCAGAGGAGTGCCCCCTCCTGGCAGTCCACCTTGCACGGGTCTGGGCCGAGGGGAGTCGGCATATAACCAAGAGGGGCGGGAGGGACGAATCGCCACCCAAGCATGTAGCAAAGTCCGTCTGTGCTGAGAAAATGTTGTGCTTCCCAACCTGAAAATGCCCAGCTATCGTTTCCTGTAAATCCTTTCAGGTGCCCATCCTGTACCCAGCCCTAGGAATCCAGCCTCAGTCGGTCCATCCAGACCGGCGTCTTCGTCGCAATTACCCGGATTTTGGGCAGAGAAGTCAGGTCCGTTGACGACGTCCTTAATCCTTAGTTTCCAATGTTTAATGACATCTGATGGTATCAAATGCTGTTGAATTCGCCCTCCTCCTTTATCCAGGTTTACCCGACTAAAGGCAGTGGCGGAGTTTAGGTTTTGATTAGGACACATTGTTAAATGCCTTGGATTCAAAGCGTAATGAAGGTGTCGAAATGTATCCATTTCATGTTTAAAAGTTGGAATTTTTCCCAGTGTTTAGCGACATCTTGTGGAGGCCTGGGCCGTTAACGTCGATCTTCTACGTAAGAGCATCTTTGTAGTGCTACCCATTTCAGTTCCTCAGTTTAACGCCACTGATTTATATATGCCTTACTTTCAAAGTGTTATAAAGGTGTTTAAATCTATGCTGGGGCATCGTTAAAGAATGTATGGAAAAAGTCACGGCATATTCCTTGCAAGAAAGATAAAACACTGAAAACTCTTGTATATCCAGTGGCACAATTTGGCTGTGAGAGCTGGGCAATGAAGAAAGATTAAGAGACAAGAATCAAATCATTTGAGGTGAAATGTCTGCGGGAGATTCTTAGAGTACCGTTTTTCCCGCGACTTGGCTTTCGTTGGGCGCTGTAGATATCTCGAGCTTACGTGTACCACTAGAAATACAAATGAGTTAGTACGATAGATGGCAGGAGTAGAGAGGAGTCTGCTTGGATTGATGAACAAGAGGACCTTTCATACTTCGGGCACGTGCTACGAAAGAGTGGAGACTGTTTAGAGAAATAGATCATCCAAGGCCGATTTCTTGGACCCTGAGCTCGGGGAACATCAAAAATGGCATGGATGGATAACATCAAGTCGTGGACTGAATTATCGTTCGACCCTTTATTACAAGAGACAAGGGACAGAAGCAGATGGCACTAAATTGTCCGTGGTGCAGCCAATTCTCTGCTATTGGACGGTTGAAGACAGGACAAGACAAATGGAGATATTTTGATGTTTAAAATGTTGGGATTATCCAGTGTTAAGCGACATCTTGTGGCTGCCAGGGACATTAAAGTCGACCTTAGCTTACTCAGATATAATAAACCCGCCCTCCTCCTTCTTCTGAGCTAGCGATCTTTGATATAGCGCAAATAGTTCTAGTGTTTAGTCACTGGCACCACTCGGGTAACGCCTCAGCTGGGCTCTCTGTTAGTAGTAGTTTCCATTGTTTCAAGACATCTTGTGTCTGCCAGGGCCGTTGACGCCGACGTTCATCTTTACAGGGGCAAAAATGGACTACCGATTTTAAGCAACTTTACTAATATATGCCTTGCATTGAACGCATAATGCAGGTGTCTAAATTGATGCACTTTCAGGTTATAATTTTGGAATTATCCAGTGTTTAGCGATACCTTGCTGCGGCCAAAGCCGTCAAAGTCGTCCTTTAATTAGTGAAATATAATTCAATTAGTCCGGACCTCCCCCTTGCTTTGAGTAAGCGACCCTTCATTTTACGCAATTAGTTCTTGTGTTTAATGATGTCTTGTGAATGTCCGGAACAATTATCGAATGAACGCGACTGAATATTATATATGCCTTGCATTGAAAGCGTTATGAAGGTGTGTAAATGGATGCAATTTCCAGTGTTTAGCGACATCTAGCGGCCAGGGTCGTTAACGTCGACCTTAATTTCACATAATCACAAAATATTACCGAAACTGATTTATATAGTCTTGCCGTGAAAGCGTTTAAAAGGTGTTTAAATGGATGCAAGTTCATGTTATAATTTGGGTATTATCCAGTATTTAGCGACATCTTGTGGCGGCCAGGGCCGTTAAAGTCTCCCTTAACTTATGCAAGTATTAGGTTATTAGAGCCTCCCTCCTCCTTTACCTGAGTTTGCGATTTTTGATGATGATGATGATGATGATGTTGTTGTTGTTAACTGATTAACTGATTAACTAACCAGTTGGTTCTGATAAGCCGTGACAGCAATGAAGGCCGTTTCGGGAAAGACAAAGCTTCGAAATTCCTCATCGGCTTCCAGGGCGGACGAGGAGGAAGATGGCGACGACGAAGAGGATGAGCTGTTTTCCCTTTTCCTCACCAGGTGGATACGCGGTTGATACTTGTGCATTGAATTGAGTATTATCTGAATCACAATGAAAACCAATTTCATTGCAGCTTTATATAACAAGGGCGTCGCACGGTTTTACATTTAGTATCAAGCAGGTGTTTGCGATTATGTGGAAGATCTGGTTTTGTGTATGCAAATGACATGACCTCATGAATATGCAAATGACATGACCTCATGAATATGCAAAATGCACCCAAAACTGTTCCACACAAAATCGGAAATTCTATGAACAATCAGCTTAGTGGGCTTTTTGAGCACAAGTGTATCGTATTGTATTGTTTTGTTTTGTATTTGATAACTTATATAGCGCTTCTTACAGAACAAACTATACTCAGAGGCGCTTCCAGCATGAGAATCACTGGGAAACAAGAACGTCTTTGAACAACGAGCTGACTGAGAACTATCACCAACAGTGACTATTGCATGAAGCGATAGCGGAAGTTCATTTGATAGAGATGGACCAACAACAGCAAAAGCCCTCTGCTGAGCAAACGAGGACTTAACACGATGAACAAATAGTGGTTGCGGTTGACTCGTAAACCGTTTTTCATCTCCACGGTAACGTACTCCTGCTATGAAATGGACTTCGAAGTAGCCATTATAAATTTCATGCTGGCATAGCAACGTGTTGTCTATATAAATATCGCTTGTAAAATTATTTTGACTTTGTAAAGTACTCTAGAAGCAGCCTGCTACTTACGATGCCATATAAATTGTCATCATTACTGCGTTACATTATCGGATGAATCAACTTCCCCTTCGTTGTAGAGTTTGATCCTTGCGCAGAAGTGTTCCTGATATGACCCTGTTTAGTCGTTCCATTTTATCCTGGCAATAAGAGAGTTTGAGATCGGATCTTCAAAATCAACATCAATGTCTTTGATGCTCGCTGAACAGCTAGGAATGGTCCACTTGATTCGACGTCTGTCCTCATTAAGTGTGATTTCTCTGCGCAGTTCAAGTATTGTTCCCAAGATCGCTACTCTGATATCGCGTTTTCGACTGTACCGAAACCACGGGCAGTTATACAAGCCCAGGGCAAACTTCCCTCTGAAATTTAGAACTGGCAGCGACATATTTTCCATAAATCCTTTTGCTTTTGCTAATGATACACTGGGCTTTGGTTGCTCATATCCAATCAGAATAAAACCGCTAACTCGGTATCGTATGGTTGAGCAGAAGAGCGACGTCGAAGCTTTTCCGTTGAAGTCGAAGAGAACCGTATACTTCTGCAGTTCTTGAAAAAGTATTTGGACCTTCTTGATAAATTATGTTCACGAAATCTTCTGCTTTTTTTCCGTGACTATTCCCGGCCTTCGCTCCCTTTCAGAATACTCTGCGAAACTTAAAGTTTTGCTTCCATCTCCGACGAGAATTAGTATCATTAATTTCAATCCGAACAAAACGAACAATGGGTTAATCATACTGAACAAATATGTTCTTGCAATTGTTAAAAGGCTGTTAAGTGATAGGTGTTCGCAATCATTCGGCAAGATCAGATGCAAGATTAGAATGGAATAGAATAGAATATAAGAGAAGGGAAGAGATTAGATTATATTAGATTACGTTATGTTATGATATGTGTATAGTGTTATGTTATATAGTGGTATGCTATATAATGTTATGTTATGTTATGTTATGCTTATGTTATGTTATATAGTATTATGTTAGATTAGATTAGATTCTTACGTGTCCATTCTTGTCCATCGTATTATTGGTGAGCTTGAGTTTCTCGAAGGAGATGCTCTGTTTCCGCAGCTGATCTCCAGTGAACGGTGAGTCCGGGTGGATGTAGAGTCGGGTGGGCAGCGGTGGGTCGGCCTTTCCCGCCACGAGCCACGACGACCGATGGTACGCGTACCGGTACCGTTTACCGTCGACTGGTACGATGTCCATCAGTACCGCGTACCGCGTCCGAATGTCAAATCCACTGAAGCTGACGCGAAGAGTTGGAAACATCCTCCTTAACAACGAAGGCAACAAAATCTCCTCAGCAACAACAGCAAAAAATCTCCTTAGCAGCAGTAGGAAAAAATCAGCTTAGGAACACCAGGAAAACATCTCCTTAGCAATACCAGGAAAAAATCTCCTTAGCAGTAAACAGCTGTAAACAACCTCCGTAGCAACAGCAGAAAACAACCTTCTTACCTGCATCAATTAGCAACCTCCTTAGCAACAGCAGTAGAGTAAAATATAGTAGAACAAATGTGAAGCAGAGATAGTTGAGAGCACAACAGAATCGAGTAGAATAAAAAAAGAATAGAGTAAAACATAATAGAACACAGAAGATTAAATTAGAGAACGAGTAGACAATAATAGATAGAATAGAATTGATTGGAGCAGAAGTGAATAGAAAGGATGAAAGTAGCTTAGAAAAGCATAGAGTCGAATAGATTACAATAGAACAGAATAGGATACGACAGGATGGAACATGAGTTGAAGAAGATAGAATAGATTAACAAATCACACATATTCCGTTAGCCGGAACAGAAAGAATGAGTCAGCGGAAATTTACATATCAACCTGATCGTAATCGTAATTCCGAGATTTCTACAGCGCCCAACGAAAGCCGCGCCGCGGGGAGCAGCTTATTCACATGCTCTCAGTCAAAACAAAATCGATAGGCAAAAGGGTTCGGTTCCAGGTCAAGATCCAAAAGTCAGACGGAGAGACATTGTGGCAGCTATGGGATGGTGGTGTTTGGGGTTGGAGAGGAAAGAGAGATAAGAGGAAGAACGGGTGATACCATGATATATGTTATATGCGTAAATGTATGACACTATGATATCTTTCCAAAAGTGAAAGCCCCTCTTTTATTGTCCCAGCACTAGAGAATCACGCAGGTGAGAATCCCGCAGGTGACTCCCACCATAATGAGGCAGCAGGAACCTACCTGCCCGACTTCGTGATGATCATTTCCGTTCCCAGTTGATGGAACCGTTCCCATAATTCCTTCGTCTCCAAACGACAAATGACGGTCGCCAGTTCCTCGCTTGCACCAGATGGCGTCTTGGCGGCGGGAATTCCCCTCATTGGCGGCTGGGGTAAAGTTCCTAGGGTCACAGGGCCCTCGACCCCGTCAGGGGAACGGTGAGTACGGAGCCCTCGTTGTTGGTGATGATGACGACCAAGGTCATGACAGGGTGAAAGGTCATGACCCAAGGTAGGGTCGTCAACCATGTGCAATAAACTCTGCTCATCTGTGACCATAATTATCAAAGAAATAGTTCGATTATTATTATAATTATTATTTTAAAAAAAATTATTATAATAATTATTATCATCGTCATCATCATCATCATCATCATCATTACCATCATCAACATCATCATCATCATCATCGTCATCATTTAAGGTCCCCGTGTACGTATCGTGCTAGCCTGATATTCAAATCTCTAAAATAAGCCACGACCGGGACGCGAACCGGCATCCTCACGCTCAGAGGCGCCTTGACGTAAGCCTTAATCAATGTAGCTAATCAGTGTAGCATGGAGTAGTAAAAAAGTCTTTTACATCACTTACCCTCGAAGGTCATGGGTTCGACGACTCTGTCCGGTGCCAACTGATCCTCTTCTTCCTCCTCCACCTCCTCCCTTGTCTCTCCATCGTCGAGGATCGAAGCGTTCGAGGCTGTAGCCACTCCTTGATCGGAGTCAGAGGGTCTGCTAGGCGTTGGAGGATCGCTGATTAGAGAGGCGATGGAGAAGGCAGAGGCCCTTGTCGAGAGGAGTGGCTTCGAGGAGGAAGCAGGAGAAGACGACGGAGGAGGAAGAAGAGGATTAGGAGGAGGAGGAGGAGGAGAAGTAGCTTCGCTGAGGATTATGGGAGGAGAGCGTGACGTCACTTCCGCCATTAGGCAGCCTCTGGCGACAGTCTTTAAACGTCGTTCAGTTTTTGATCTTTAAAAATGTGATACTATGGCGCAACAAAACTCGATGCTTGTGTAACGCCTTTAAATTCGAATCACTGTTTCTTTATGTTCAGCGCATGTATTTCCTGCGGAAAATTCCTAGTTGAAATCGGACATGTGTGGCAGGTGCTTTCAAATCCACATTTCCATGGCAACACGGCTTCGTCGTCACGGTTGAGCGATAATCACCATGGCAACGCGTTTGGCGGCGCGCTACTTTGATGATATATCCAGTCTAGTTTGTATGACGCCGTCATTCCATGCTACGAGTTTAATAAGACATTTAAAAAATAACTGTTAAAAATCGCTTAACTTGCCCATATTGAACGTCTCAATGAAATAAATATTTTAATTTTTAAATTAATATAATATGTTACAAATGCTTTAATTTTGATAATGCGTATATTAAATCTTAACACCTTGAATTTTAGCGAAATAAAAAGTGAAAAAATTACTGAGAATATAACAGAAAAAAATTACTGCATATAACTATTATTACGAATATTAGGAAGTGTTATTAAGTGTGTAAGTAAGTCAGTTGTCCAATAAGTAAGTAATTAACTAAATAAGTCATTATGCTAGTAGGTAAGTGTATAAGTAAATTTTTTTAGCGCTAGAAAATCGCCCTCACTGCACTGTCTACAAAAAGCACAATGCCAGTAATAAATTATGCAATATTAAAGCACTTAATGAGTAATGTGCAACTAAGTGCAATATTATGTAAAAAGAAAAACAGATGTCCCTTACACACCCCTTTTATGGTTGCAATTTGCATTATAAATTGAAGAAGAGGCAGAAAATGCGTATAAACTCCGCCACTGCCTTGTTTGGGGGTAGTGCCAGTCCCAAGCCTGGGTAAAGGAGGAGGGGGACGTCAACGGCCTTTGATGTCAACTGCGGAAGTACTATTAAACGCGTATGTATTGGCTTGAACCAAGCGAAAACATGACAGTGAAAACTGTAATAACTTTTTCCAATCGACGTCAACGGCCTTGATGCCATAAAATGTCATCAATATTTAAACATTTGAAATACTACTACTACTACTAGATGCATATTGGAATGTGACAAAAACAAGGAATGGTTAAGTCTCTTACACACCTCTTTTAAGCTTGCCGTTTGCTATATAAAGGAGAAGTAGCGCCGCCTTTAGTGGTAAGTGGCTTTCATCTTTACTCTTGACGTATACAGGTGAGCTCAACGTCTACGGCCCTGGCCGCCATACGATGTCATTAAACACTGGATGATAAAATCGCTTAAGTTATGGCTCTGAAAGGCAGCCATAGGTACGAAGTATTCGCAACTTCATTACCTTGGACTCGACATAATTACGCAGCTCTCACTCTCTCTGCACTGCCTATCTGTCTATCTCTCTATCTGTCTGTCTCTGTCACTCTGTCTTTATCTCTCTGTCACTGTCTGTCTGTCTGTCTCTCTCTCTCTTTATCTCTCTCTGCCTCTGTCTCTTTCTGTCTGACTATCTGTCTGTCTTTATCTCTCTGTCTCTCTTGCCGCCTGATCTTCCCACCGACATGGAACTTGTACTCATTTTATATCTAAATCCGCTAGAGGGTAGCAGTGAAGCAGACTTTCGAAGCGTCGATCTGCCCTGGGGTTTGAACTAATCACTTATTGGTTGATAGTCTTGCACACTTTCCACAAAATTAGATTATATTAGATTATATTAGATTAGTTTGCTGTCAATAAAGAAGACTGTCTTAGCAAATGCAGTATTACGTAACAGTGAAATAATCTAACTTTAAAAAAGTTCAAGACTTCCAAAGAAAACTACCAGCGTTCGTGAAGCCTTTAATTATACCCTTTGATCCAAGCCGCCTTTGACACTCTTGAACCGAGCTGACTTAATCCTCCGCTTCGTTCTCTGTTCTACTAAGCGCCACTAATCTGTTTTGATGACCAGTGAAGCCCTCCGGCGACAGAGGGCGTCCAGCGATGAAGTTCTTCTACGCCATCTATCGACCAGCCTCTACGGCAAACGTCCTGCAATGGTAGGCGTGGCTGGAGGCGTGGCCAGTGAGCAGGGCGTGACATGCGGCGCGAGTGAGTGGCATTAGTCGCCGCTGCTGTTTTCGCGGATAATAATAGGCGTGGTTTGGACCGCCAGTCTTAGCGTGAACCAGGAATCGTTTTTCTGTTCTCTTCCAAAATCAGAAGGCCGCATCCATAATTAAGAAGACGGGTTTGTTTGATTTATATATACGTGTACACAGGGACATTCATTTTTTCAAATGTTTTCTAATCGGGCGCACGGTCGCTTTCTATTTCATCTCATCGCTATCGATCTCATCTTCAACTTTATTGTTATGATCATGATCATATTTATCGTTCTACGTGATCAAATCAATTTTTAATTTTCAATGTTTTTAAACAGTTCAGTATTAATATTGATCGCAAATTAGCAATGTCATGTCATGTCATGTCAATTCGTCATCGTCGCGTCGCGACGGTTGACTACATGATGGGATCGTCTTCGACCAAAGCCATCTATTGCGCGCAGCATCCAACAACCTGGTTTCCGACAAGCCAGTCCATACCGAGATGTTGTCAATCCAAATTAGCAATTTTTGGTTATTATTTAGAAACCAATTTTCTAAAAATATTAAATAATGAACAAGGTAAATGTAAGAATATTCAAATATTAATCGAAGTTGATCTATATCAAAGGGTCCGTTAAATCGACCTTTTCAAATAGACTCGATTTCAAGCAGGCGATGATCGTTTGATTTCGGAGATCGCTGAAGACACGTGGACTGCACAACCTCTAATTCGAACAACTGTGGTCGTCGTCTGCGCAATGTCGAGCGAAGTGCGAACGTGGCGTCATGTCCGCGGGGTCTGATTCGTCAGCAGCCGGGGTCAAGAGGTCAGCGATGTGTACGTCTTCGGTTGTCAATGGTAACGGAGTAAATGTTGCGTCAAAGATATAGCCGGTGGCGCCCCCAGCGCCTGGATGACACAGTCTTTCAATTCCTTGGAATTTGATGTCTCCAAGATGGCCCCTAAGCATTAATCAATTTATTTAAATGTTATTTATTTATTTCTTTGTTAATTTATTTTCAAGAAAAATCCAATTGGTAAATTAAGAAAGAAACTTAAAACAATTACATTACACGAAACTGTTGAAAAACGTTGCACACCTCAATTACGATTGCTCACTCTTTATAAAAGGACCCGTGCACAACGCTGTACACTGAGTTCATAAAAATCATGTATGGCGGAAAAATTAGGTGTGAAACGGCTGCCTTTAATTGCGCGCCGTAAAATTGCTGAGGTTGTCAAATTCCGGAGGGTGGAGGGAGTAATAACTCGTCCACTGGCTGTACTGTGATGGTGTCAGTGCCTTGTTTGTCATGAAACAGCGTCGTTAAACAGCAACTTCTACTCAAATTGTGATGGTAAGCGATTCTAAGGTTCCTTGTAAAGTTAATTTAACCTCTAGGGGTGCGGTTCTGGCAGCCACAAGATATCGTTGAACACTGGATTAAACCCCTGCCAGATTTACGACGTTTATCTGACCCATCCTTCGAACTCATCAATACTTCTCTCCTTGCACAGGTCTTTCACCCTCTGCACACGTCTTTCACTCAAAGTTGAGAACACTACCGCGCCACAATTCCCATCCTGCTCCATCTTCTTCCCTTATCATTCTTTCCGCTCCAATTCCCAAACCATCCACCTTAGCCATCGGCCTGCCCCACTTTTGGATCATCATATGGAAATTAATCTCACCCTTATTGTCTATCGATTTTGTTTTGACTGAGCGCCTGTGAACAAGCTGATTTCCCCGACTTGATTTTCTTTGGGCGTTATGGGAATTTCGCATTTACGAATTAGAATAATTAATAAATTTCGACTCATAACGTAAAATACACTTTACTTAAAGCACTTTCATTTTAAATGATATATACCATTCAGCTTTGTTCGAACACGGCAAAACTCCTCCACTGCCGTATTCGGGAATTGCCAGTCCCAAGCCTGGACGAACGAGGAGGGCGACGCCAAAGGCCTTTGTTGCTATAATATGTCGTTAAATATTGGACCTATAAGCGTTGTTAAAATGTTATAAAGCATCCTTCTGAACTTTTCTTTGCTAGAACTAAAATTCCGTTACACTGAAAATCTCATTCACCACCTAGTAGTTCCTCAGTTTAACGACAGCTTATGGCATCAAAGGCCGTTCCCCTCGCCCTCCTCCTTTATCCAGGCTTGGGACTGGCACTACCCCCATACAAGGCAGTGGCGGAGTTTTCACCACCTAACATTTGTCAAAAATTATTATAGCTTCAATTGATCAAAAATTATTATAGCCTCAGAAAAGCGCGATTTAAAGGTGTCTAAGCAGAGCTTCATTACTGTAACATCGAGCGTTTGTCCTCATCTAACTCCGCTACTGTCTTTAGTCGGGTAGTGCCTGTCCCAAGCCTGGAAAAAGGAAGAGTGCGATGTCAACGGCGTTTGATGTCATAAGATGTCGTTAAACACTGGAACTACTAATCCTTAACTTCCTTATTTAAGGTAAGGTCGATTTAAACGGCCCTCGCAGCCACAAGATGTCCTTGAACACTGAACAGTATAACTGCAGGTAGACTGACTGACTGGTACTCACCATCTCATTCCTTTCCAATTCTATCTGTTCTATCATTGTCTGAAACCTAGGACTAATTCCCAAACATCGCCAACTGTAGCTGCCACGTTGTCTCTCTGCCTGACTTTTGGATCTTGATCCTGGAACAGAACACTTTTGTCTATCGATTTTGTTTTGACTGAGCGTATGTGAATAAGTTGGTCCACGTGACGTATCTATCGGTGATCATCATCATCATCATCATCATCATCATCATCATCATCATCATCATCATCTTCATCATTAACAACAACAGCAACATAAACAACACTATCACTTTGTCTTCGTCATTCTTATCATCATTACGTAATGATAACAAGATGATTAACGTCTCCAACTGTGGTCGTCGTGTGCTGCACGTTTAATCGCCGGCCATCACGTGACCATAAGTCATTTCTTCGAAACGTCGCGGCCGAAATCGAGAAATCTTCGTCCCGCTTCTTTCCTCCCTCGCCACTTCCGCCTTCGCCGCACGCACGCACTCACTCTGACACGAACAATGCAATTTTTCATTACAGATGGCGTTAGATTGTATCACAGAGGGAGCCAGAAGAAACCGCGACCGCGTCAATCGCGATAGAATCGAGAGCGCCTCTAGCGGTCGCCGGAAGGACCCCTAGCGACGGACGGGATCGTCCGAGCGGTGTTTTATGGGTAATCAGTTGGGTCGGCGTAATTGGGTGGGTCTGACCGGGACACCCGGGGTCCGAGATAAGGTCCGTTGCGGACTAACGTAAGCGGAGATTCCGTTTCCGGAAGTAATGATTGGAGGATCAATCCGCCGAGAGATAGCGCCGGAGAAAGCGGAATTAGACGAAGCGGTGCTTTGTCGATGGAAGGAGGAGAAGGAAGACGAAGAGAAAGAGGAGGAGGAGGAAGAAGAAGAGGAAAAAGAAGAGGAAGAGAAAGAAGGAAGCCAGAAGGAGGTAGAAGAAGAAAAGGAGAGGAGGAGAAAGAAGTGAGGAGGAAGAGGAGGAGGAGGAGGAAGAAAAGTAGAAGAGGAGGAGGAGGAAGAGGACGAGGAAGAAGAAGAACAACAAGTACAAGAAGATGGTGGACTAAGGAAAGGAGGAAAATACGAAAGGAGTTGGCGATGAGAAGAGAGGTGTGGAGGAATAGGAGGACGAGAAGGCGAAAGTGAAGAGCAGGAGAAAGTGGAAGATGAGGAAGAAGAAGGGAGATTGAAAGAACAAAAGGAAAAAGTGGAAGAGAAGGGAAACACGAGGGAAGGAAGACCAGAAGAAGGAAGAGGCGATGAAGAAAATGAGGAAAGGGAGAGAGGACGACGAAGGAAGAAGAAAAAGTAGGAAGATGAGAGACGGAACTCGATGATGAGAGTCAAGAAAAGGAAGAAGGGGGAGATTGAGAACTTGTGGGAGGAGGAACTAATAATTCTTACGTAGACTCCGCCACTGCTCCTAAATCGGGTAGCGCCAGTCCCAAGCCTGGATAAAGGAGGAGGGCGACGTCAGTGGTTCTGTATGCCATAAGATGTCGTTAAACATTGGAACAACCTATTAATTGCAAGAATATATGTAGAGACTCGTAGATTCGAAACCCAGCCAGTGTTCACATTAAAGTAGGCGGATCTGAATATGTCATCGAAAACCCCAAGTGGCCACACTCGGGGCAGTCTTCAAATAGCGCTATATATTCATAAGTTCAGTAATGGCGACTCCCAATCTTAAATTGTATGCAAGACATAACATATGCAAAGAATGCTATACAAATACACAAAGAAAATATACGAAAATATCTTTAGAATTTTCGACTGAATTAAACAAAACCAAAACTGCGTACTTTTGTTAATTAAGACAGCCGCCTCCACTGTATTACTAAAAAGCCATTTTTATTCGCACAACTTTGACACCCATTTTACTGTGCAAATGGACGTATCATAATTCTATGATAGAGATCTCTATCATAATTCGCCGGTTTTTTTTACATCATTATCATATCACAATTTAAAAGATTAGATCAACGTTAAAGGTTCTAGCGGCCGCTAGATGTCACTAAACATAGCTAATCCTCAAATCAGAAAAGGAAAATATACAACATATGGACACCTTTAAAACGGTTAATTGTGCGATATATATAGTTAATCGCCAAGTTTTAATCCAAGGAACTCCGCCACTGCCTTGTTTGGGGGTAGTGCCAGTTCCAAGCAGGATAAAGGAGGGGGGCGACGGCTACGGCCTTTGATGCCATAAGCTGTCGATAAACTGAAGAACTACTATTAATCCAAGGGCAACGGAATTTATTATGTAAGATCGTGGTACATGATTCTGGCATACATAAGATATCCATAAAAGTAGAACAAGAAGGGTCAGGAGGTATGAAGTGTTAGTGACATCATTTTCCTTTGCCTCGGCATATGAGTGTGGGAGGCAAGTCCTCTCCCTCGCAACCTAATCTTTCCACTAAAGGGCAGTGTGCTCATTATAGACGAGTTGGTTAGGAGACGCAAGTGGAGCCGAGATCTTGAAATACATTTCTGCCCTGAGTTACTAGACTATCGCTCATTCTGTTCCGGAAATTTGATACTGGTGACATTTATAGCTACCTGACTCGATCTGACCTTACCTAACCTTGCCTTACTTTACTTCAACTCACCTGAATTGACCTGACCTGATATCCTCTGACCCAAATCTACCCTGGCTTTCCTTCCCTTACCTGATATAACGTCACTTCACTTGGCTAGACAAGATTTCCTCTACTTGTTGGCAGATTCGATGCTGGCCATCTAGTGAACGAAAAGGAACGAAAAGTACGGTCCTGCCATCTGACAAATACCGGCAAAAGTACAATGGAATTGCCATAAGTGCGTCAGTCAAGTAAATGTAAATGTATACGTTTTCTATATCGATCGTATGGCTTGGACTCTGCTAATTTTTCAATGAATTTATCGGGTGAGATCCTTCACCACCGCTGCCCTTGTGAATGGGTGCCACGGCATTTAAGGTGACGCTAACGCGAGATTAAAATCTCTGGAATGAGCCACGACCAGGACGCGAACCGCCATCCTCTCGCTCAGTATAGAGCATTGATGTAAGCGTAAACCAATGTAGCTAACGATGCCAGTTTACTGAAATCTAGTTCTGCACAATGTTGCTACGCAGGGCAGTATTTAGCGCGGTGAACTGTCGACCCCGAAGGTTGGGATTCAACTCCTCGCAAAGACTGATATTTTTTCGATATATTTCAGCTCCTAACCAAATCAGATGAATTGTGAGTACACTATCTAGACAAAATAAAGTACACGGACCTGATTTCGTCGTCTAGGCTTCAAACTGTGATGTTTCGAAGTATACGTTCATTAATGACCTCAATCACTGTAATACTTCATGTAAAAAATAACATATGCAAGTAACGTCAAACAAAGTGACAAAAATTACAAGCATTCTAAAATCTAATTTTTCAGCTGACTTCTAAAAAACTAAAACAGCCAACTTTAATTTGAATATTTAGAAAGCCGTTTCAACTTTATTAAGACGCCCATCTTTTGGCACAACTTAGACACCCGTTTTTATCTAACCATTTAGAGTTTATAGATGTCCAGTTACGTTTATCATAACATTTCTTATGTAGGTATAAATAATTTGATAAGAAACGAGTCAACGAAAACGTTCATGGTGACCGTCAGATGTCGCAAAAAATGGCTAATCCTGAAACAAAAGCAGGAAGATATATAGCATTTGAACACCTTTAACACGTCGCTTTGCACCTTATATATATATATATATATATATATATATATATATATATATATATATATATATATATATATATATATATATATATATATATATATATATATATATATATATATATATATATATATATATATATATATATATATATATATATATATATATATATATATATATATATATATATATATATATATATATATATATATATATATATAACAAAAACTAAAACTAAACTAACAAAAACTAAACTAACAAAAACTAAAATAACAAAAACTAAACATTCCTACTGGCTATTGTATTATGAAGCTTACAGCAACAATGATTGTGTATACTGTCTTGTTAACAGTATTTACTGTTATATACCAAAACAATGACAAGGTAACTTATTATGATTACATTATAATCAATTAATTAATTAAAATACACATAACCCGAACTTAAATTTCAACCTCCTTCCATGCCAACTCCGATTTGCAGTCTCACTTCAAGTGTTCTAATATCTTCTATTGTAGCCCTCTGTTCACTCGGAACACAATATCGTAATTTATCACCGATCTACTTCTAAAAATTTTCTCCCTCCTCATGCAGGGCTTTAGTTAGCACACTCCACGTTAATCCCAGACAATTTCTAACTTTGAAATTAACTTTTGGAACATAATTTTTCGCTTGTATGAACAATCGACCGTCTCGAGCAACTTAATACAACTTTTGGAATATTGAACTTTTTCGTTTAATAATATGAATATATTCAAAAATTCTTAAGCTAGCTAACAAAAAGACAATAACAGACCTATTAAACTTTATGACTAACAAAAGTACTCACCGCAAGTATTTAAAAAGGCGCTTTTTCTGTTATAAGTCTTGTTGTACATGCAAGCTGCATGCATGGGCCTCCGTTTGACACGTCATAGCACAGAGATTGTATCTAGTAGCAGACCTGCTCCTATTTAGATGGTCGTGAGCCAGCCCTCTTCCTCGCCCCCTAATCTTCCATCTCAGTGTAAAGCGGTGCACGCATAATAGCTGTGTTGAAGTGATTAAGGGGCGCAAGTGAAGAAGAAATCTCGAAATAAATTT
Organism: Norana najaformis; assembly: GCA_964023275.1. NCBI lineage: Eukaryota > Metazoa > Annelida > Clitellata > Crassiclitellata > Hormogastridae > Norana > Norana najaformis. Next base: position 48,521,826 of record OZ029916.1, on the reverse strand, counting down.
AAACTGAGCAACTAACTCCGCCAGTGCCTTGTTTCGGGTAGTGCCAGTCCCAAGCCTGGATAAAGTAGGAAGGCGACGTCAACGGCCATTGATGCCATAAAATGTCGTTAAACATTGGAACAACCTGTTAATTGCAAGAATGATGTAGAGATTCGTAGATTCGTAACTCAGCCACTGTACACATTAAAGTATGTACGGTCTTCAAGTGGCGCTATATATTGATCAGTTCACTAATGGCGACTCCCAAACGAAACTTGTATACAAGACATTACACATACAAAGAATGCTATACAAGTAAACAAAGAAAATATACGAGAAAATAAATCGAATTTTCAGCATACTTAAATTAAACCAAAACCGCGTACTTTAATTAAAATTCCATTTTTATTCGCACAACTTAGACACCAATTTTACTGTGAGAATGGACTTTTAAATAAGATCGCCTCTTGTTCAAACTATTAGGTTCAAATCGTATCCACTTTCATAAAATACCAACGTAAAAGGCCCTGGAGGCTGTCAGATGTCGCCAAACATTGCTAATCCTCAAATCGAAACAGGAAAATATACAACATTTAAACTCCTTTAAAACAGTAAATTGTCCTGTATGTATAAGAACCAGCTGTATGTAATCGCGTGTTAACTCCTGCACCGCCGTAATTGGATGGTGCCAGTACGAAGCCTGGATAAAGGAGGAGGGCGACGTGAACGGCTTTTCATGGCATCGTATGTCGTTAAACAGTGGAAGTACTACTATTAATCGCCTGGCTTCAGGACCATTACCTCTCGTAAGGAGATTGATTATAAGATAGGTTAAGGTCGACATCAACTGCCATGGCAGCCACAAGATATCGATGTTAACATGTACGTATGGAGGGGAAATGGAGATGACTTTATTAATATTTGTTCATTTATGATACTATAGAATCGATTGAAAACGAAACTTGTAAGAAACCACCAGTTTAACGATCTTGGCCTTCGTACGATAGAGTAAACACTGAAAGCAATTAACAATGTTAAGTTTAGGCAATTTTGAATCCCTTTCTTGACGCTCCATATTTCTTATATTCATTTAATCTCTGCGTCACAACGACACGGGCAGCCAAAAGAGGTCGTTAAACAGTAAGAACTACTGGCTGTGTTCAACCCGAACACAGTCTTTCGGCGGATGGTTCCAGTCGGAAGCCTCGATGAAGGAATAGGTCGACGCTAATCATCTTCGTTATGACACAGAGTTGGTAAACGGAAACTACTCCTACTTGCTAGGTGCTGAAATCAAGCTAGCCAATGTCTTAGTGAGATCGATGCAGCCACAAGATGTCTTTGATTAGTGGTTATAACACCACCACCACCACCACCACCACCACCACCACCACCACCACCACCACCACCACCACCACCACCACCACCACCACCACCACCACCACCACCACCACCACCACCACCACCACCACCACCACACCACCACCACCACCACCACCACCACCACCACCACCACCACCACCAACAACAACAACAACAACAACAACAACAACAACAACAACACCACCAACAACAACAACAACAACAACAACAACAACAACACATACGCATGAATGTCCTCGTTTCTCCGCTCGTCGTTTCGTTAATTCGCCGTATTTCTCAATATTTGGGTTCTTGTGAGGGGATTGTGTGGTCGAATTGAATGGCTCTGGCAGCCACAAGATGTCGTTATAAGCATGTATCTGTTAAGCGGGATCGCAAGTGACTATATTAATATATGGAGAGTTTTTATGCTGGAATCGATACGAGCTGCCATATAGTATCGATTAAAAACTAAACTTGTATGAAACCATCAGTTCAATGACTTGTCCGGAACCTTGGATGAAGGAGGATGGCAACGCTATTCATCTTTGCTGACACTGCGTCGTTAAACAGAAACTATTACTACTCACTGTGTGCTAAAACCTAACTCACCCCCGTATGTACAGTATGATAAGATCGATGTGAGGACAATGGTAGCCACAAGTCTCATAAACATCACGGATGTAGTCATTTCGTATCATAGTTCGTCTAAAGGCGGATTTTTCACTAATTTTTGTGATCGATTTGGCGTCCCGATGTAATTTTTTGCGAGATTGTTGCGGGTTTTATGTTTTCGGCTGTGTTTCCGGGCCAGTAATTACTAGCCCTTGTCGGTCGTACAAACTGAAGTATGCGGCTCTGATGGGCATCTAGGCCCGATTTATTCAAACTCTGTGAAGTCTTATAATAATCCCTTATAATCAGAAGTTCATTAATGGCGGCTCTAAAGTTCCATTCTAAAACTGTGTACAAAAATATGATATGCACCGCACGTATTGGAAAAAAAAATACAAAAAATACATGCAAAAGATTTTAAAAATATTTTCCTTACGTTTTCAGCTCTGTTATGTTAAAGCAAAACTGCTTACTTTAATGTGAAGCTTTCGGCGGCTGTTTCGACTGGATTGTTTAGACGTCCATTTCATAGGCACAATTTAGACACCCGTTTTACGCTAAATATTTAGATTTTAAAAGTCAAGTTTATAGACAACGTAGCACAATATTTGTGGACTTCTGTTTTGAATCTTTCGAGGATAAGTCCGACGTTGACAACGCAGCTATGAGATGTGGTTAAACAACAGAAAGTACCTACTTATTGAAAGTATGCATGTAGAGATTCGTAAATTCGTAAATCAGTCAGTGAACACATTAAAGTATACGCGGATCTGATGGGGTCATCTAGGTTCCAATATCCACACTCTGTGTGGTCCAGAAGTAACTCTATATAATCACGTGTTCACTAATGGCGCCACCTATAGTAAAACTGTACACATAAAAAATATGCACATAATGCTTTTCAATATAGCAAAGAAAATATGCAAAAATAGATTTTTCGTGTCTAGCTGACTTACATAAACACAAAATTGCATAATTTAAGTTTTTTATTAAGACGACAGTTTTACTGTTATATTAAGAGTCCTGTTTCTCTTGCACAAACTGGACGCCACAATTTTAGTGTTAACATTCAAATTTTACAAATCACACTGTAACTGTGAATATTAATGAGCTAACAACTGCAACGTTGTCAAGAAGAAGCGGTTTGACGTCAAAGGTCCTGGTGGCCGTCAGATGTCGCGAAACAACGGTTAACCTTAAAAGCACAACAGGAAGATTTGGAGCATTTGGACACCTTTTAAACATGTTCCCATAAGCTATATATGCACCAGCTACGGTTAATAAGCGAAACCGGATCATCAGTTGTTGTTTATGAGGAGGGGTCGATGTAAACGATTCTGGCGGCCGTAAGATGTCGCTAAGCATTGAAGAAGAATAGCCTGGCCTTTACGCTAGCCATGAGGCAGTCAACGTTATGAAAGTTTTAGTGACATCATTTTTCTTAGCCTCGGCGGATGAGGGCGGGTTGCCAGCGCTTTTGATCACCGTCTGGTCTTCTCACTCCATGTACGGAGGTTTATCTGTTGCAACTGAGTGTGGTTGCTGAGTTCACCAGGGGGCGATACTGGAGCCTAATTCTCGAAACAAATTTCTGTCTTGGCGGGGATTTGAAACAGCAACCACTCGCTTGACAGTCCAAAGAACTTGAAATACTAAACGCATCCTCTAACCATCTAGTCATCTTGTAATCATGTGATTACAGTAAACAAATAATTGAGTTATAGTCCTCCAGTTACGTAATAATGTCTTGTCTTGTCCATCCTCATTGCTGCGGATCGGAGACCATGGCCAACGACGTCAGTCTTCTCCACTCAGTTCTGTCTCTTGCCTTCCTTGTGCAGTCCGCCATCGACATCCCCATCCACTCCATCACGTCATCCCTCCAGCGCCTTCTCGGTCTTCCCCGAGGTCTTTTTCCCTCCATATATCCCTGGCATATGAAGGCCGGTAGATTATCTGCTCTAATCATATGTCCAAAGTAGCCCAGCTTTCTGCTCATCACCACCTCCAGCAGGCGTCGCTCCGGCTTCAGTTCCTCCAGAATCGACTCATTTGTCCTGTGCTCACTCCAACTAACCCTCAGCATCCTCCTGTACGTCGTTATTTCAAACGCTGTTATTCTTCTTCTGTCTTCTTTCCGCAGTGTCCAGGTCTCACACCCATACAGCGCCACCGACCACACCAGTGCGCTTACGAGCCTTAGTTTCAGCCAGGTTCCCAGAGCCCTGTCCCTCCAGATCACTGCAAGCGAGCTCATGATCGTGCGCGCCATCCCCAATCTGGCTCTTATTTCTCTGCCCCCATCTCCAGATTGCTCTATCACAGCACCCAGGTATCTGAAAGACTCCACCTGTTCCAGGACTGCACCATTACACATGATCGTAATTCTTTCATGTTCTCTGTCCACTACCATCACCTTTGTTTTCTTGGTATTGATTTCCAGTCCATAGTTATTTGACGCCTCGTTGACTCTGTCCAGCAGCTGTTGGAGCTTTTCTCTTGACGTCGCAATCAGCATAATGTCATCCGCATATCGCAAGTTATTTATCGTTCTCCCGCTTATTGTTACACCAATCCACGTAAGTTCGTCGGCAGATTCTCTCATCACCTCCTCCGAGTAGCTGTTAAACGACATTGGCGATATCAAGCATCCCTGTCTCACCCCTTTTCCAATTCTGAACCAATCTGTAATTTCCTTCTCTATGCGGACAGCCACCTGTTGATTGTCGTAGAGGATTCTAAGTGTTTCCACCACTTGGTTGTTCATACCCATTTCTTTTAGCACTTTCCATAGTTTCCCGTGTTTAACTGAGTCAAAAGCCTTTTTGTAATCTATGAAAGCTATGTATAAAGGTGTTTGATGCTCTCTTGCCTTTTCGATGATAATCCTCAGGTTGAGTATTTGATCCCTCGTACCCACGCCTTTCCTGAAACCCATCTGTACGTAATAATACTACTTCATTAAAAAAAACAGTAGATTTGACATAAACGGTGTTGGCGGCCGTCAGTTGTAGCCAAACAAAAGTTAATCCTCAATTCATAACAGAAATCTACATAGGAGTTGGACACCTTTTAAAAGTTTTCTTATGCTTATATATAAATGAGCAGCTTTTATTCTTCATGGTTCAGTTTGGTTACTCGGGAAGATCGAGGTATATGATCCTGACATCCGCAAGATGTCAACAAACACTGGAGGAGAAGATGATATGAGGAAGTCATGGGCGCGAAGTGTTAGTGACTAAATTTTTCTCAGCCTTGGCATAGGAGGTCGAGTGGCAAATCCTCTCCCTCGCCGCCACATCTTCATAAATAATGGTCAGTGTGCTCATTGGCTAGAGGGCGCAAGTGGAGCCGAAATTTCGAAATATATTTCTGCTAAGCTGCGGATTTGACCAACGGGCAACAACTTGACAACCGCACATTCTGTTTTTTACACAAATCATTACATGAAATGTACTGCATTTAGGCATCCTTAGAACGCTTTCATTTCAACTTTTATGAATATTTGCTTTGCTTAAACTAAGCAACTAACTTCGCCACTGCCTTGTTTGGGGTAGTGCCAGTTTCAAGCATGGATAAAGGAAAAGGGCGACGTAATCGGCCTTAGATGCCATAAAATGTCGTTAAACATTGGAACAATCTGTTAATTGCAAGAATACATGTAAAGATTCGTAGATTCGTAACTCAGCCACGATTTCTGTTATGAATTGAGTATTAATTATAGTTTCGTATTCGGATTGTTACTCGCATCGATTTGACGTCCCGATATTATTTTACATGAATCTGTTGGGGAGTTTGAGTTTTCGGACGTGTTTTCCGGTACGCGGTTCCCACCCCTTTTCTCCCTTAGGATCATCTGGACTTCGAATAGCCACACTCTGTGAGTCTCGAAGCATCCCTATATATTCATAGGTTCAGTAATGGCAGCTTCCAATCTAAAGGTGTACACAAAAATACCACATGCACCTTATGCGGTTAAAGTAGCAAAGAAATATGCAAAAAATTTGACAAAATGTATATTTTTCATTTTCAGCGGACTTATATAAAAGTAAAACTGCATACTAATTGTCGGTGTACTCATTACAGCAGAATTGGCTAGGGGGCGCAAGTGGAGCCGAAGTGTCGCAACAGATTTCTGCTAGGTCGGGGATTTACCCAGCACGCTAACCATTACAACAGACTTTTGGATCTTGACCTGGAACCGAACCTTTTTGCCTATCGATTTTGTTTTGACTGGGCGCCTGTGAATAAGCTGGTACCCGTGACGTGGCTTTTGCTGGGCGCTATAGAAATCTCCAGATTACGATTACGATACCGACATATTACGCATTTCAAATTGTTGACAGTCTTTAAAAATAATACAGACATTATAAACAAGAACTGTAAATATTGTATCCTTGTAGTCATATCTTGACAATAAACGAGTGATTGATTGATTTTTATATCTCCAGTTTTGCATTTATACTATTTTGATTAAAAAAAACAATCAACAGAGTCGAGATAAACGGTCTTGACGCCAAACAATGAGCAATGACGAATACTCGTAAGAGGAAGCTACAGAGCATTTGGACACCTTAAAACTGTTCCTTTGCTTTATATAAAGAGAAGCTGCGTTTGAACTTTGGTTAAATGAACTCCGCCACTGCCTTGTTTGGGGGTAGTGCCAGTCCCAAGCCTGGATAAAGGAGGAGGGCGACGGCAACGGCCTTTGATGCTGTACGTTGTCGTTAAACTGAGGAACTATTACTACTACTTTGGTTAAATGTTTTTCGCTGCTCTATAACTGATTCGGTAAGTCCGAGGAAAACGATCCTGGATTCGCAAAATGGCAATAAAATGTTGAAGAAAGTAATTACGAAGTGTTAGTGACTTCATTTTTTTAGCCTCGGCAGAAGAAAGGGTGGCCAGCCCTTTCCATCGCCGCATAAATTTCCCACTCAGTGTACCAAAGTGTACGCATCGTAGTTGAGTTGGTTAGGAGTGGAATGGAACCCTGGATCTGAGGAGGAGGGTGACGCTAATTATCTTTGCTGACACTGCGTCGTTAAACAGAAACTATTGCTGCTCGCTGTGTGCTAACACCGAACTCACCCGTATGTATGGTAGGATCGATGTTAACGACCCTGGCAACTACAAGGTGTCGTTAAACATTTGATGCTACAAATTATAGGGTTGACGCTAAGGAGGTTAAGACGTCCTTTTCATTTGCATATCTTAGACACCCGTTTTACTATAAACATACAGACTTAATAAATCTCCAATTTGGTAAATTATAATCAACTGGGCTAAAAACACTTGATGCAACAAATGATAGGGTTATATCATATCGTCTATGCCGACACTGCGTCGTTTAACAGAAACTACAGCAGTGCTACTCACAGTGTGCTAAAACAGAACTCACCCCCTATGTATGGTAAGATCGGTGATAACTATCCTGGCAGCCACAAGGTGTCGTAAAACATTGGAAACAACACCAACTGTAGCTAAAAACAAACACGACAACGCATTCGCACTCATGTCTGTAGGTCATATGATGTCCATGGTTTCTCCGCTGCTGAGTTTTCGGACGTAACGCTGTATCATCACAAGTTCATCAATGGCGGCTTCTAATCTAAAACTGTGGACACATATTAAATACTATATGCAATTGATGCTATACAAAATAACAAAAAATATGAATTGAGTTGATTTTTTATTGAATCACCAACAATCTAAACAGTTACAACAGTTTCACCGAAAATATTACAAGTGCGGTCGTCAAAGGACAATCCAGAAGGGACAAATGTCCCGCTGTAGTATGAATTATCCTTTCACCTAATTGATGTATGGGTGGTTAATGCAAAACGGCATGTAAGCCCAAAGCTGATTCAAAGTCAGGTTTAATTTTGTACAAAATAAACCCGAACCATGCAGAGCAAAGTGAAACTGCAATAAATCATGTGAACAGTTTAAATCTGTGAGAACATTAAGTGGCTTTTCAAGTGTGGCTTAAAGAGACCAAGGCCAGGAACTTGAGTGAGGTCAGATGGTAGAGTATTCCATAATTTAGGGCCAGAACATTTTCTAAAGAACTTCATTACATTAGTACCTAACCTGGGGATCAGATTACGGCACACTTTTACAGCCTTTGCAAGTCCTCCAGAAATGCCGCACTGTTCTTTTTCACCATCGTTTGCAAGTACTAAGTCCATATTTAATTCATACAGCTCCATGGTAAAGGTAATTTCTGGAGGACTTAGTGTTATGGCTGTGTATCGATGTACCTTACCGGACAATTTATCAAAGGTCGCAGGTAATAATCGATGATGATAGCGGTACATGAATAAACCAGTCTGGTACACGGTGATGTGCTCTAGGGTGATATGCTGTGTGAATTGAATATGGACTTAGTACTTGCAAACCATTGTATTAAATGAACAGTGCGCAGTGCAATCTTTAATGTGTACGGAGTTGGGGTAACCAGTCTAACAGTCTCTACAATTAGTAGATAGTTTCCATTGTTTAACGACATTTCATGGTTGTCTGGGCCGTTGACGTCGATCTTAAACTATATGGGATGCAGTTTATAGTGACGCAGCGATAGTAGTTGTTCGAATGCCTAACGACATCTTATGCCGTTGAGGTTAACTGGAAAACATTTTGTTACAATTGTCAGTGCCTTTTAGTTTTATCAACTTACCCAATCCACCCTTTTGGAATGCTTACCAACGTTTAGTAATTCCTCAGTTTAACGACGTCGGTTTGAGACAAAGTATATGACTTCACTGTAACTGAAGTCAGTTGGTTATGATTAATATATTGCGTTTACACGGTACAAAACGAATACCAGTAGTTCCAGTTTTATGACATCAAAGGTCGTTAACGTCGCCCTCCTCCTTTATACGGGCTTGGGACTGGCACTAGCGGGTAGTTCCTCAGTTTAACGACAACATCAAAGGCCGTTGCCGTCGCCCGCCTCCTTTATCCAGGCTTGGGACTGGCCCTACCCCAAAACAAGGCAGTGGCGGATCAAACGCAGCTGCGCCATTTGAAAACCTTTTAAAAGGTGTCCAAAATGCCGTGTGGCTTCCTCGCAATGAATTGAGAATTTTCCATTGTTTGGCGACACCTGACGGACGTCATAACCATTTATGTCGAATTCACTCGGTTTTTATCGATGTGGTATAATTACAAAAGTGCAGCTCTATAAATCAATCAATCAATCAATCGTTTATTTTCATAATATGCCTACAAGGATTATTGCATGGATTTAGGATTTAAAGTTCTTGTTCACAATGTCTGTGCTATTTTGATAAGAATGTTAACATTTAGAAATGACAGAAATAATAATTTTATATTTAGTTATATACAGTATTACAACCTTCATAATTACCAGCATGCAATATACCATCTAGGAGTTTATTGAGTTTATTGTGAACACTGCTAATGCCTTCAATCGGGTAGTGCCATTCCCAAGGGTGGATAAAGAAGGAGGGCCTTTGATATCATAAGGTGCCGTTACCCAGGTGTAATGCTATCGCTTTTACAATTTTAACTCTTTTATCTATATAGACAATAGTTAATTAAACCTTCATTTATAATGCAATCAACAATTATGTACATTTATTTATCTTTCAATTCATCTTTATTATAATTGTATATGAGAACCTTTACAGAGACAATGAATTCCAAACGATACATTTATAATAGCAGACAAAGGTAGGCATTCGGTAGTTTGTTATTTGACTGTATTTCATTTATTTAACAAGATTTAATGGCTGCCATTTGGTTCTGAAGCACGGGGTGATGTGGTCGGAATTTCTATTTCGTTAAGTTTTATTTTAGTTGAATCGGTGTCATACAAGGGATCAGTGTAACGTCAACTGCCTATAATGCCATAAGATGTCGCTAAACATTGCAACTACTAATAATCGGTGGTGTTATGCGGAGATAGTAAGGTCAACGGCTGTAGAAGCCACAAGGTCTCGTCAAACAATGGATACTAATAACATCGTAAATTGTTTCTGAGTTGTACTACAGTAATGATTGTAGTTTTGTTACACCGGAAAATCGCTGTTCTTTCTCTATGGCGTGCTGTCGGGAGGCCTTGAAGGAGAAAGCTGGCAGTTTGGCAAGCGAGCGTTGAGGATTCGAACCCGAAACGCTCTGGTGTGTGGATCGACCACCAAAGGCCTGTTCCCCATAATAGACTGGTGCTTTCTCACCTAACCTCACACTTCTACGGAGAGGAGGAAGCGCCTTAAATTCGTCACCAGGTGGCCTTGTGGAGTCCGCGGTTGCCGAGTAGGAAACTGCCCCCCATAAGAGAACAAGGGTTCGAATTGACCTTCCCGACAGACTTATCTTCTACTGTCACGATAGGGCGCTCTATAAAGTCTGAGAAGGATGTTGAATCGCTCTCCACCCATTTACTTGTTTGATCTGCGAAGCGCGCTAACAAATCTTCCTTTACCTCCATCACTCGAGTTGTTTGGCGCTGCATCAATTCATCTCTTAACTGAGCCTGGTTTTCCATTGCTTCGTTCTGGCGCTGTATAAATTCATCTCTCAACTGATTCTGGCTCACTATCAACGTAGTGATGGATTCCGCCAAAGACGCTACAATTGTTGACAGGTCTGATTCCGGATCTGGCGCAAATAATTCTTTGCCAAATTCAGACGCAGCCATATTTGAATTTTGATCTTTTAATCTTAACTACAGCGAACGCGTATCTCAAATGTAATATTAAGACTCGCATTTAATTTGCACAATTTAGACACCAATTTTACTGTTAACATTCAGGGTTTATAAAACACCTGTTGCTCTAAATACTATAAATAACTCCACCACTGCCTTGCTTGGGGTAGTGCCATTCCTAAGCCTGGATAAAGGAGGAGGGCGACGGCAACGGCTTTTGCTACCACAGAATGTCGTTAAACATTGGAACTTCTTATACAACCATCACTTGGGTTCAATCGCATGATTTTCTGGACATTTGGCGCCTAATAAACAGATATGAGATCAGGGAAGTTCGCAGCCACAAGATGTCGTTATAAACAATGGACGGGAAAAGAAAGCGACAAAATTTATATCAATATGGGGTCAGTTATGTTACGACCAGGCATGCATTAAAAAGAAAACTTTTAAGAAGGTTAACCTGTTTTAGTACCATGACATCCGTAAGATGTCGTCAAACACTGATTTCTATTAATATGTTAAGACACCTTTAAATCTGTTTTCTACAGCTCTATATTCTCTATAAGGAATTTTAAAACACCTTTAATTTTCTGTCTGCAAAGTTATAATAAATCCGAAATTAGCTTTATAGATGATAGATAGCAAGTGTTGAATTTTAAAACACCTTTAATTTTCTGTCTGCAAAGTTATAATAAATCCGAAATTAACTTTATAGATGATAGATAGCAGCTGTTTCCATTTTGTGTCAGTTGATGTGGTCGTAAACGAAGCCACTACATATATTTTAAGATAATCGAAACTACTCTCAGGGGAGGATGATGTACGGATGTTATTATAATTACAATTGCAACATGAAATTACAAGGATGTTAGTTCGTCGTCTGCAACCTATAACTATGCAACAGTTAACTCGGCCACTGCCTTTAGTTGGGTAGTGCCAGTCCGAAGCCTGGATAAAGTCATCATCATCATCATGATCCATGGGCCGAGAGCCCGTAGGTGTCCACTGCATGCATTGTCACTTGTCTCCACAGTTCCCGATCTTGTGCTGTTCTTATCAAGGCGTGCAAGTCTTGCTTACATCAATCCCTTATATCATCTGTCCACTCCCTGTTAGGTCTTCCTCGTCTCCCATTTCCGTCCATAATTCCCATCATCACGCTTTTTATTTTTCTACTGTCATCCATCCTGCATATATGTCCAAACAAGCGTAATTTCCTTCTCATTATTACTTGTATTAGATCTTCTTTTATGCTCAGTCTTCTTCGGACCTCCGTATTTGTTACCTTCATTGTCCAATTCAGATGTAATATTCGTCTATAGCAGTACTTTTCAAATGCTAATATCTTATCTTTATCCGTCTTTTTGATTGTCCATGCCTCACATGCATACAGAGCTGTGCTAAACACACATGTTAAAGTAGGAGGCCGTTAAACCATTGGAAATTAATCTTTGGGTTTTCCCCAGTGAAAAAACTAGAAGTTAAAGGTCGATGTGAACGACCCTGGCAGCAACAAGATGTCGTTATAAACATGCAGCAATGAAGAGCAGAAGGAAACTAGGAGATAAGTAATATAAAATAAAACCGATATTTTCGAGAAAAAATCAGTTTTCGACCATTGCCAACGTAAGATGGCGTCAAACACTGAATGTTATATAATGTTATTAATAATGTTAGTTATCTTTAGTCACCCTTAAATAACTTTTAAGCTCTCTATATTCTTTAGTGTTCGTTCAATCGCTGGGAATTCCGCCAATGACTTCAATCGGGTAGTGCCATCCCAGGCCTGGATAAAGCAGGAGGGCCTTTGCTGCCATAAGATGCCGTTACGCAGAGGAACTACTATTGTTATAGGAACAGGATGAGGGTAACGTTGACGTAGGGTACTGGCGGTCGTAATATGTCACTAAACAGCAGCTAATCCTCAAACTAGAAGAAAAAGTTATTGAGTTTGGACACCTTTAAAATGTTTCCTTGCATGGTATATACCATGTAGCTGCAATTGTTCTCGACATTGGATCCATGCTTCTTTTAAGATTAAGTCTATGGCTACGATTCAGGACACCGCAACATAGACATCGAAGAAGAAGAGTTCATGAGTCAGTTATGGTTTTCAAGTGTTAGTGATTTCATTTTAGTGTATTTGGTGTAGTGTATTTAGTGTATTTGAAGTGCTAGTAATTTCGGCATCTGAGGCCAAGCGAAAGTTTTGTCATCGTCACTTCTTCTTTCCACTAATAGTCATTGTACTCGTTATAGCTGCATTTGGTTATAGGGGGCGCAAGTGGCACTGAAATCTCGAAACAAATATCTGCCCAGTCGCTGATTTAAACAGCGCAAACCACTAGACTGTCTCGCTTTCTGTTTAATACCCAAATCATGACATATAATAAACTGTGTTTAGACATCCTTTAAAGCTCAGCCACTGCCTTTAGTTAGGTAGAGCCAGTCCCAAGTCTGGATAAAGGAAGAGGGCGACTTCAACGGCCTTTGATGCCATGAGATGTCGTTAAACATTGGAACTGCACCTAAACGCTGGACTCAGTTATAATGTGTGGAAAAGAACTATTTGGTTAAGATCGGCTTGAAAGGCACTGGCAGCCACAAGATAACATTTTTAAGTATAAATCTATGAAGCCTAAACGGAAGTGACAATAATGATGTTTTCTTCAGGTATGACCTGGTATCAATATAAGCTGACTTGGAGTACCAATTAAAAATGAAACCTGAAAGAATCCGTCACCTAAGCAAACATGACATCGGTAAAATTTTTTCAGACTTAAAACTTTTAATAACGTCAGTTTAGACACCTTTAAATAATTTCTGCACCTCGCTCTTTATAATTTCTTTTAAACCCCGACAAGAAATAACTCCGCCACTGCCTTGTTTTGGGGTAGTGCCAGTCCCAAGCCTGGATAAAGGAGGAGGTCGACGGCAACGGCCTTTGATGCCATAAGCTGTCGTTAAACTGAGGAACTACTACTTAATATTATATAAACTCCGCCACTGCCATGTTTGTACTGTTAAGAGAACTTTTAATCCTAAATCATTGCAACGATCCTTGTAATCAAATGATGAAAATGGACGATTGATTGATCTATAGATCTCCAGTTTTGTAATTATATTACATCGATGAAAAAAGAGACCAATAGACATAAGTGGTTATGGCGGCCGTCAGATGTCGCGAAACAACGTCCAATTCTCAATTCATAACAAGAAGCTACACAGCATTTGGACACCTTTTAAAGGTTTTCTAATGCGATATATATAAGGACAGCTGCGTTAACTCAAAAGTTTGAAACGTAATTGCAACTTATTCTGTAAGTCCGAGATACACTTTTATCCTGGCATCGGAAAAAATGTCGATAAAGACCGAAGAAGAAGTAGTCATGACTTAGTCAGGATTATGACGTGTAATTGACTTGAATTTTTAGCCTCGGCATATGAGGGCGGCTGGCAAATCTTCTCCCTCGTCGCCTCATCTTCCCACTCACTGTCAGTGTGCTCATTGGATAGGGGGCGCAAGTTCAGCCGATATTTCGGAAGAAATTTTTCCCAGACAGGGATTTGACCAGCGAGCAACCACTAAATGATCGCTATTTTATTATTATAATACTCGACTCAGATGTTGAACGAATACACCGGCTACACGCATTAAAGCACTGGGTTCTGAATTGGTCGTCGAGGCTCCAACTACCCAAACTACTATGCCTCGAAGTAGCGCTGTAAAAGTTTCAGTTCGTTAATGGTCGTTATAAATGCGATACTTTGTGCCAACATTAGCATGCAATTAATGGTACACAAATTTTAAAAATTGCAAACATTTGTAAAATCTTTTTTTTTCATCTGACATAAAAACCAAAACTCTCAACTTTAATTTTATTATTTAGACAGTCGTTTTAACATGATTATTAAGACGCAAATTTTATTTGCACATCTTAGACACCCGTTTTAATCTGATCATCGAGAATTTTTAGGTCTCCAATTATGTGAATTATTATTATTACATCTTTCAAAAAAACTCTTACAAAAACGATTCGACGAAAACGCTCCTGGCGACCGTTAGATGTCGCCAAACAATGAGTGATCTTCAATTCATAAACTATACAACATTTGGACATCGTTACAATGTTTCTTTGTACGGTATATTTTCTGCAGCTGCGTTTAATACTTTATTGCCAGTCCGAAACCTGGATAAAGCAGAAGGGCGACGTCAAAGGCCTTTGATACCATAAGATGTCGTTAAACATTGGAATTATTACTACTAATATTAATTTATTAGTTAACAACTGCACATAATCACGAAGAAGCGGTTTTACTTCAAAGGTCTTGGTGGCCGTTAGATGTCGCTAAAAAGTGGTTAAAGCGAATTTATTATAATGTGGGATCTTTGTAAACGATACTGTCGGCCGTAAGATGTCGCTAAGGTTTAGCGGGTGTGCAATGAATAAGAAGAAGAAGAAGAAGAAAAAGCTGGCCCTTAAGCTACCCATAAGGTTGTCATAAGTGTGAAAGTAGTAGTGACTTAATTTTTCTTAGTCTCGGCAGATGAGGGCGGGTGTCCAACCCCTTTCCTCACCGTCTGATCTTCTCACTTCTTAATCCTAACCATAACCCTAACCCTTACGGAGGTTCATGTGTTGTCGATGACTGTGGTAGCTGAAATGGGTAGGAGGCACTACTGGAGCCAACATTTCAAAAGACATTTCTGCCTTGGGGAGGATTTGAAACCGCGATCTCTCGCTTGACAATCGAAAGAACTTGAAATACTAAACCCATCCTCTAATCATGTGATCATCTTGTAATTGTAATTGTAATTGTAATCTGACGTTTATAAAGCGCCACTTCAAGAATAGACTCATCAGAAGCGCTCCCGACCCGAACCAGTGAGACCACTGTCAAATAATACAGACTTCAGGCGCTTGCGAAACTGCGGAAGGAACAAACTGAGGAATACTAGCCGGAGCTCTCGGGAAAGGCGATTCCAGCTATTAGGTCCAACATAGGCAAAGCTTATAGACTGCGCTGTAGCAGTTCGCATACGGGGGACAGTCAGGAGTCCAAGGGAGGCCGACCGGAGAGTGCTGCCCCCTGGAACCAAAGAGACCGAAATGCAGAAGTCCCTAAGATATGATGGAGCAGAGCCAACTAGACAATTACGCATAAGCGTTAGGATCTTGAACTGGATATGCTGCTGAATGGGAAATTTATGGCCATACTTGGGGACGCCTCCAATAAGACGTGCAGCAGCATTTAGAGCAGACTGAAGCTTGGAAATATTGGCGAATCCAGCAAAGACAGCGTTACCAGAGTCCACCCTGGAGCAGATAAGGGCATGAATTAGGGTAGTAGCATGAAAGGAGAGGCAGCGGCGGATAGTACGAAGCTGACGAAGGTGGTAAAAACCTGAGCGGGAGACACTGTTAACATGATCGGTCAAGGAGAGTTCCCGGTCCAGAACAACCCCAAGATCACGGACTTTGGAACATAATAGAATGTCCAGAAACCTCTGGCGTAAGGATGATGAATCAATCTTTGCCAGCTGAGCACGACCACCAAGCCAGATGAACTGGGTCTTAGCAGAGTTCAGTCGGAGGCGATTAGAGGACATCCAGAGACCAAGGGCAGATGTTGCGTCAAGAATCCTCTCAATCAGAGAGAAAACCGCTTCCGCTGGGCCATGAGCGAAGGCCTGAGTGTCGTCTGCATACTGATGGACAGCAACACCCATGGGAAGGAGAACCCGTTCCAGGTCGGCAGTGTACAGAATGAGAGCGGTCTGAGAGGAATGACTGAAACCAAAGAAGGGCAATATCAGTAATGCCAAAAGATTTTTCTAGACGCTCCAAAAGGATAGAGTGATCCACAGCGTCAAAAGCAGCACTAACATCATAGAGGGCAAGAAGAGTAACATGTCCACGGTCAAAAGGTCCAAAGACGTCAGCCAGGAGACGTGTAATAAGTGATTCAGTAGAGTGGAACTTCGTAAATCCGGATTGAAGAGGAGGCATGAGGGAGTTAGAGTCAAGGTAGTCAACCAGTTGGACGGACACACATCTTTCAAGAAGCTTAGAGAGGACGGAAAGGTTAGAGATAGGTCGGTAGTTAGAGATATCATTGGGGTCAAGTCCCTGGCGCTTGAAAGAGGGAAATACTACAGCACGTTTGTGAGAAGCCGGGAGTGAACCCTGACCCAGGGAGGTATTACATAGCAAGTATAAAATCCTTGATTAAAAATGGTGGTGATAAGTCCAGTTCACAGGATTTAGGAGGTGACTCCAGCAGGAGCCGACGAAGGACGTCCAAAGGCAGAGACTTCCAGCATGAAAGCCTAGATGACGTAGGAGGAAAGGAAGTAGGAGGAGAACCATCAGTGGATTGGCGGATCGAGTCGATCTTCCCGCGCATGTAGATGAGGTAGTCGTTCGCTGTGAACGGAGGCTGGGCCGGAGAGTTAGAAGCGGTAGAACGGCCGAGGACACAGGAGAGCGAAGACCAGAGCCGACGCGGATTGCTCCTCTGCAGCTCAATCAACGTCTCCCAGTATGCCATTTCTTTGGCTCGAAACTCCCGGTTCATTAAGCGAAGATGGTGGATCCAGTCGAGACGATCGGCAGGATCACGTGTTCGTCGATATCCGTCACTGCCTTCTTTTCGGGTAGTGCCAGTCTCAAGCCTGGATAAAGGAGGAGGGCGACGTCAGCGGTCTTTGATGCTATAAGATGTCGTTAAACTGAGGAACTAAATTTATTTAGTATTAGGGTTAGCCCCAGAAGTAGTGTGATTTCGACGTCAACGAATCTTGGCTACCGCAAGATGTCGTTAAACAATGGAAATTAAACTCAAAGGCCACCGTACAAAGTTGTTACATTTACAATTACAGTACGAAATTACCGAGATCAATCATCAAATGCGTCCTATTGCAAATACGTCTTCGCAAATCCTTAAATCGGCCACGGGGTTGAGTCGGGTGATGCCAGTCGGAAGCCTGGATAAAGGATGAAGGCGACGCTAATCTTTTTTGTCACGACGCAGCGTCTTTAAACAAAACCCCTACTAAGTAAATGAGTAAGTAAGTAATTTATTGATATAAGCGCCATATGTCCATCGGCTGAGCAAGGAATCGTGGGCAAAGCGGTGAGAACTGTAAAGAATATTTCCAGCGACGTCAGCGGTCTTTGATGCCATAAGATGTTGTTAAACTGTATTAATCTATTTAGCGACATCTTTTGGCTGCCAGGGCCATTGACGTCTATCTTATTCTTAGATAACAGAGATGATTATCTAATCGAGAGTCGAATTTCGGTCAATGTCTTCAGTCGGGTGGTGACCGTTGGAAGCCTGGATTAAGGAGAAAACCGACGCTAATCATCTTTGTTATGACAAAGTGTCGTTAAACAAAATTTTCTACTACACTCGCTGTTCCGTAAAACCCACTACCATACATGTAATGACAGAAGCAGCAACAACAACGATAACAACAAAAACAACAGCTCCAACAACAACGACAACGTGTACTTATGCAATTACCGCCGCCATGATAAAAGTGTTCCCCCGATCGTCATTTCTTTCGTCTCAAAGAGGATTTTTTCAATATTTGTTTGGCTTCGAACAGCTGCCGTGATTGATTTTGCGTTTTGGACACCTTTTTAAACGTTCTCAAATGCTGTATATATTGAGCATCTGAGGTTGATCGCTGGTTTATTCAAAAATTATTCTGTAAATTCGAGGCACACGATCGCGCTTTTGCAAAATGTCAATAAATACTGAAGGAGACGAAGTCATAACTCAGTCAGGTTTATGAAGTGTTACTGACTTCATTTTCTTAGCCTCGACGTATGAGGGCGGCTGGCAGCTACAGTGGGTGGTGTTAGGGATTGGAGCCAGAGGAGAGATTAGAAGAAGAAGATTTGAGCCATCTAGTGAACGAAATGGAACGACTTGGCTTAAACGGACATTACCGCCATCTTGCCAATAGCGGCAAAACTACCATGAAATTTCAGTTTAAACGTTAGTCAAGTAGTTAGCGCGATAGACGGCCAACCCGGATATAAAAGTTAAAACCCTACAGGACAGAGATGTTTGAAGATTCTCAAACTAGCCAACTCAGATATATAACGAACACATCGGCTATACACATCAAAGTACGCGCATCGTGGGTTCTCCGTTCGTCATTTCCTCTCAAAGTTCGTCTCGGGCCGGATTTCCTCAATAATTATTTCGTGTGCGGACCTCAGCTGTGATCGATTTGACTTTCCGATGTTACTTTACAGGAATTTTTGAGGATTTTCAGTTTTCGGAAGTGTTCTCCTGCCCTGCGATTACTGCCCCCTGTCGGCTGGACACCGGCTGTAGAGACTGAAGTACGAGGATCAGATGGGGTCAAGTGGCCTCCAAATGCACACACTCTGTGTAATCCTGAAGTGGCCCTTTTTTCTCATTAGTTCGTTAATGGTGGCTTCCAGTCTAAAACTGAATACAACAAAAATACTATACGTAGCGAATGACATAAAATATAACAAAAAACGCAAAGAAATTTGAAATTATGCATATTTTTCGTTTTTTTTGGTCTGCCCTTACGATTTTCTCTGTATGCAGATTCGATTTGTTATCGCAATCGTAATCCCGAGATTTCTACAGCGCTCAACGAAAGCCAGCTTATTCACAGGAGGAGCGCAACGTCAACGGCATTTGATGCCATAAGATGTCGCTAAAAATTGGGACTATTACTTAAATCCCAACTGGTAGTGCCAGTCGGAAGCCTGGCGAAAGAGAAAGGCGACTCTAATGATCTTCGTTAAGCATATCGTTGCTAAGCGGAAACTGCCTTAAATGGGTGTGCTGTACGATGTTTTTTCAATTTATTTATTTGTTTTTTTATTAGGAAGTATTTATTTATTTATTTATAAATTTCTACTACCACGCTCTTTGTTCCAAGACCACACCACCCTATCTGTAACGACATTAGCAACAACAACAGCTCAAAGAACAACGACAACACATACATATGCATGTACCGCCGTCATAATAGCTGTGTTTTCCTCGCTCGTCATTTCTTTCGTCCCAAAGCGGATTTTTCAAAAGTTTTTCTGTTCGAACAGCTCCTGCTATCGGTTTTGCGTTTGGACACCTTTTAACCGTTTCCAAAGGTTGTATATATAGCGAGCAGCTGTGGTTGAAGTGTCAAATGTATAAATCTAAATATTCCATTAAGAATTTGCTTTCAGTTGGTATTTTTCAAAATGAAGTGTATAGACTGGTGTATCTTTTTAATAAAGGCAAGATTTTGTAAATAAGTCAAAGAAATTGTGAATTTCAAGTAAAAAGATGATACATTAGAAAACCAAGTTTGTGGTTTATAATTTGTTTAATTTTGTGTTTACTGGGAATCAAGTGATTTTTGTTAAAATATTGTATGTCAAATTTCTCATATATAATTATATTAAGTGCTTGATAAGTATCCCATTTGTTTGATTATATTTATTGATTGATTTATAGAGCCCCAGTGTTGTGATTGTATTACATCGATAAAAACTAGACGAGTGGATGTAAGTGGTTATGGCCGCCGTCAGATGTCGCGAAGCAACGGCTAATGCTCAATTCATAGCAGGAAGCTACATAGCATTTGGACACCTTTTAAACGTTGTCTGATGCGCTATATATAAAGAAAGCTGCGTTATCTCGTAGTTCATAAATGCTCATTTTTAGAACTGTAACTTACTGGGTAAGTCAACTTACTCACTAATTCAGAGATACACTGTGATCCTGACATCGGAAAATGTAGATAAAGACTGAAGAAATGTTCATAACTAAGTCAGGATTATGATGTTTTATTGACTTCATTTTCTAGCCTCGACATATGAGGGCGGCTGTCAAAACCTCTCCCTCGTCGCCTCATCTTCCGACTAATAATCAATGTGCTCATTGGATAGGGGGCGCAAGTTCAGCCGAAATTTTGAAAAAAATTTCTTCCCCAGACAGAGGGATTTGACCAGCGCGCAACCACTAAATGATCTCTATATTATTATTATTATATTAGTCAATTCAGACATATAACGAGAACACAGGCTACACACATTAAAGTATGCGGATCTGAATTGGTCGTCGCGGCTCCACCTACCCAAACTACGATAATAATAATAATAGTAATAATAATAATAAGACAATTTATATAGCGCCGTAGCACAGCCGAGGCCGAAGAAAAGGGCCCTGTACAAGGGTTCAAAAATCAACTGCAGTCATAAGCTATCCTAAAAAGATGTGTCTTGAGTCGTGACTTGAATGTGTCCAGCGATGTGGCATTCGCCACATTCTCAGGAAGACTGTTCCACGCAGTGGGTCCGGCGACAGTGAAGGAACGTTCGCCGAACTTCGTGGAAGAACGCGGGACGATGCTTCGAAGTAGTGCTATAAAAGTTTACGTTCATTAATGGCCGCTATAACTGCGATACTATGTGTCAAAAATAACACATGCAATTAATGCTATACAAACTTTAAAAATTGTAAAATCTAAATTTTTCATCTGACATAAAAACCCAAACTGTCATTTTTTTTATTTAGACTCATTTCAAGATGATTATTCAGATGCCGTTTTTGCACGTCTTAGACACACGTTTTACTCTGAGCATCAAAAATTTTTAGGTCTCCAATTATGTGAATTATTATCATAAAGTCTACAGAAACCTTATAAGACATAAGTCGGCGAAGACGCTCTTGGCGACTGTCAGATGTCGCCAAACAATGGCTAATCCTCAATTCATAACAGGAAACTATACAACACTTGGACATCTTTACAATATTTCTTTGTACTATATATTCTTAAGTCAACTGCTTTTGATGCCAGAAGATGTCGTTAAACACTGGACTAGTACTAATCGACGGTTTCAGAAAGAAGAAAGCGGTTACTTATTTGGTAACTTTGAGGTATATGATCTGTAGGATGTCAATAAGCACCAAAGAAGAAGTCATTAGGAAGTTTCATCTTTCAACTAATTGTCAGTGTACTCATTATAGTAGAATTGGGTAGGGGGCGCAAGTGGCGAAGAAATCTCGCAACCGATTTCTGGTGCGTGGGGATTTATCCAGCGCGCTAAACAGTACAGTAGACTTTTGGATCTTGACCTGGAACCGCTGAATGTAGTCAGTTATCAGCATTTTGGCTGAGAACACTATGAATTCTTCAACGTAGCGATAGTCGTTGAACTAAACGCGTATAGATAATCGAACGTTGTGAATCTTTGGTGAACTGTCTTAGTACGGAAGAGTATAGACGGTGGACTAATCGTCAAGAACGGTTGAGGAGGATTATACGCCAATCCTTGATGTTGTTTCGTTCGGAAGAAGAGCGCCATCTTCGAATACACAGCGAGAACCAAAAGGGAATTATCCACGGTTCTGCGGCCGTTTCCAAGCCGTGAACTGGTATCCAAGGAACTAAAGAAACTGGACTCAAGAAAGAGCTTCGCACGGGGAAGGGAAGTAAAATAAACTGTATACATTGTTAGAATAGCTGGCCAGAGGTAGTTAGTTAAGCATTCTAAATGCATGATTCTTGAAAACATTTCTGAAGAATTTGACAATATATATGAAACATCAAAACTATTAATGACCCAAGCTATTTAGAATAGTCAAACGAAAGGAAGAATATGCCAGATGTCGCTAATCAACGGCGAATCCTCAATTGATAACAGTAAGATAGACAACATTTGGACACCTTTAAAAATATTCTAATAAGTTATATATTTAGGAACTGTGCTTAATCGCTATGTATTTTCAACCAAATTGAAACTCATGAGGTGAGATCGAGGTATATGAATCTGGCATCGGTAAGATGTCGATAAACACTGAAGAAGAAGCAGTCATAAGACAGTCATGTGTATGAAATGTTAGTGCCTTCATTTTTCTTAGCCTCGGTATATGAGTGTGGATGAGAAGCACTTTAAATTCGATGATTATCATCTTCGTTATGACACAGCGTTTGTTAAACAGAAACTACTTTTAACGGGCGAATGTGGTATGATATGATTTCAGTTTAATATTCATTCATTTGTTTTTTTTCTAATGAAGGTAATTATTATTCATATATATGTTTGTTCATTTATTTAGTTATTTATTTTGCTATTTGTATTTTTATTATTTACTTATTTATATTTACTTATTCCTTCATTTATTTACGGGGAATAACAACGGCCACAAGATGTCATTATAAAACTATTACGCAAAGTTAACGTTAGACACCTCTACATAATTCTTATACGACGCTATCATAATCTTCGGCGGGTTTCGTCGAAAAGCGAACATTTTGAATTATCTAGGATAGGGAAAGGTCGACGTTGACGAAGCAGCAATAAACTAAGCTCTAAATATCCACGATTTGTGTGGTCTAGAAGTAGCGCTATATAACCATAAGGTAACTAATGGCGCCTCCTAGGTAGAACCGTATGGGAAAATAATATATGCACATAATGCTTCACAAAATGACTAAGATAATAAGCGAAAAGGTATTTTTCGATTTTATCTGACTTACTTGAAACCAAAACTGCATATTTGTATTTTTTATTAAGACAACTGTTTCAACCGTAATATTAATACAGCCATTTAATTTAATTTGCACAACTTAGACACCAATTTTTCTGTCAAGAGTGAGATTTTAAAAATCGCATGTAACGTTAATATTATCAGAAACTCCGCCACTGCCTTGTTTGGGGGTAGTGCCAGTCCCAAGCCTGGATAAAGGAGGAGGACTACGGAAACGGCTTTTGATGCCATAAGCTGTCGTTAAAATGAGGAACTAATAGTACTAATATTATCAGTAACTCAGCCTCTGCCTAGCTCGGTTGGTGCCAGCCCGATGCGTGGATAAAGGAGGAGGAGACATCCATGGCCTTTGATGCTATAAGCTGTCGGTTAACATTGGAGGTACTGACGACAGGATCTTTAGCCTCTAGTAAGAAGATGTGACACCAGATAAGGTCGTTATCTACGGCCCTGGCAACCGCAAGATGTCGTTATAAACACGCAGTGCTAAAGGAGCCGAAGCGGAGTTGACAATTCTAATAACAATATATGGACAGTTATGAGACGAGCTGTAATCTGGTATCGATTAAAAACAAAAGTTGTAAGAAACCATCAGTTTAGTGGACATGGCATCCATTTGAAAACACTGAATTCTATTAATAAAGTTAGGTTATGTTTGGACACCTTTAAATCACCGATTCAGAAGTCTTTATTAGTCATTTTCCTGCTAAGTGATGTGAATGAGTCATGCAAAATCGTCGCCAACGACTGCGACAGCCACAAGGTGTCGTTAAAGAAAGAGAAGGAAACCTCAGTAAAGGTGGAAGGCGACGATAAACATCTCTGTTATGACACAGCTTCGTTAATTAAACAACGGATACTACCAACAGCTGTATGCTAAAACCGAACTTACCAATATATTAGATCGATGGTAAAAGCCATGGCAGCCACAAGATGTCATCAAACAGTGCATACAACACCAACAACAGCCACAACAACGACAACACATACGTTTGCATGTCGAGCTGCTGAATATATAAGGCACAAAGAAACTTTTTCAAGGCGTCCAATAATGACGAATCGGCGCTTACGTAATGTACGGTAATGTCTACTTAAACATCCACAGAAGCCGCACGATATACTGGAGCAATGGAAAATACTCAAAGGGAAGCCCTAGGAATGTGTTCATTACGATTAAAACAGAAATTGCCTAGCGATATGTTACCTTTTATTTCTGCATCTTTGCGACCCTTAACTCGGCTGCGACCTTAATGTGAGTAGTTCCAGTCGGACGCCTAGATAAGGGACACAGACACCTTAAACAGAAAATACACACAAAGAAATTCTCCAGGTATCCGTACTCCTTTCTCGTAGAAGTCGGACATCTCGCGTTCATAAGATGTCGCTAAATGCTCAATATTGCAACTAATATAAAGTTCTCATTACCCACATTTAAAGCGCGCTCTTTCGAAAATATGTATTCTTTATTATCGTTCAAACTCATGGAAGAGGACTTTATGAATAATTTAGAGATAAGTTCGACGTCAACGGCCTTGCAGCCACAAGATGTCGTTAAACACTAAACATGTAATGGTATCTTTAAACGACTTTAAAGTTTGTTCGACTGACGCTATATATAAGCCGAATCTGTTGCAAAGATTCTGATTTTCTCAACGGAAAACTAATTTATAAGGATCAGGTTAAGTCGGCGTAAACGACCCTACAGCCACCAGATGTCGTTAAACAACTGATGAAAAAGTCTTCGTCAATTGTTTTGAGTCATACCACTAGTCTAACTGAAGTAAAATCCTATCCTCATTTAGTTTTTAATTAAATTATCGGGTGAGATCCTTAACCACCGCTGAGCGCTTGAATGTTGGCGCGCCATTTGAGGTGCCTCCCATGTAAAGACCCACTTAGGCTGCGATTCATACCAAGGCAAACTCGACCACTGCTAGTCCGAAGCCTGGATAAAGAAGGAGGGCGAGGCTAATATTCTTCGTTGTGATGCAGCATCGGTCAAAGAAAAACTACTCACGAACTCCACCACGCATGAATCCCTTTTCGCCCTGAAGTTTGCGTAAGAGTCCTTGGCCGCCATAAGATGTCGCAAAAGTGTCGACGCTGCTATTAATATTAAGGCATTTAAGACACCTTTAATTCGCTCTTCTCAACGTTATATAAGTCTCATTTTCCATAATGGACTTCGAATCGATCCTGGACCACTCGCTACTGTGATGTCGACGTAAACGGCCCTAGCAACCGTGAAAACCTTAAGACATTGGAAACTACTCACAACGGATGCCGTTAATGTTTTTACAACTACAATTACAGCAGAAAAATGCCAAGCTCTAAATTCGTCGTCTGCATTCTATCGCTACGTCTATGCAGCCGTCAACTCGGCCACAGCCTTTATTCGAGTGACTGCAGTCCCAAGCCTGAATAAAGGAGGAGGGCCTTTGATGCCAAAAGATGTCGTTAAACATTAAAACTACTTATCCTCAAAGGAGTTTATAAGATAAAAGAAAAGTACTAGGTAAACGACCTTGGCGACCATAAGATGTCGCTAAACACTTAACCTCGGCAGATGAGTGAGGATAGCTAGTTCAATTGTTTAAATATTAAGTATATGCAACGATCCTCGTGATCGTTTGATGACTATAAACGATTGACTGATATTTTAAAGATATCCAGTTATGTAACAATACTTCATCGAAATGCGAACGAGTCGTCATGAATGGTTTATTCGGCCGTCAGATGTCGCCATAAATTGCTAATCTTCAATTCATAACAGGAACCTTTACAGCATTTGGACACCTTTTAGACGCTTCCTTGCGCTATATATATATATATATATAACTCCGCCATTGCCTTGTTTGGGGGTAGTGCCAGTCCCAAGCCTGGTTTATGGAGGAGGGCGGCAGCAACGGCCTTTGATGCGATAAGCTGTCCTTAAACTGAGGAACTACTACTAATCGTGAGTATCAATCCTCCCTGAGGTTACTTATTCGGCAAATCCGAGTTGTATGATCCTGGCATCTATAAACACTTATGCAGAAGATGAAGTGTTAGTGACTAGCTTTTTCTCAGCCTCGGCATATGAAGTCGAGTTACAAATCCTCTCCCACGCCGCCTCATCTTTTCACAGTGTGATCATTCGCCCAACGGGCGCAAGTGGAGCTGAAATCAGGAAACAAATGTCTGCCCAGTGAACATTTGACCAACTGACAACAACTGACAACAACTGACAACAACTGACAACAACTGAACAACCAATTTCGAATAACTTACAAAGCATGGAAAGGAACTATTGCGTTAAGATAGAAGAGAAAGACACCGTCAGCCACAAGATGTCGTTACTGGCATAAACAATTAAGCGACCGTAAGATGTCACTATATATTTTTTGCATATATTTTTGCATATATTTTTGGATATATTTTTGTCATTTTAATACCAAACAATATCACAATCGGAGCCGCCATTATTGGACTAATATATATATATATCTATAAACACTTATTGGACTAACATATATATATATATATATATATATATATATATATATATATATATATATATATATATATATATATATATATATATATATATATATATATATATATATATATATATATATATATATATATATATATATATATATATATATATATATATATATATATATATATATATATATATATATATATATATATATATATATATATATATATATATATATATATATATATATATATATATATATATATATATATATATATATATATAACGTTCCATAAGTTCGAGGGCTAAGGGCCTTTTCTACTTCCGGCGATACTTCTTGTCTCTTGAACCTTTTCTATAGCGAGAGGTCGACGTGAATCAGCCTGTTCTTCCACGGAGGCGACTTTTAATAGATCGGACCTAGACATTCTTGTGACTGAGACACAGGGAATTCGTTCACTCTGTTGAAGAGTTGTTCCCTTGTCGGTTTGAACTTTTATCGGTTGATTGCACTAGCAGAGCAGGCGTTTAATTAGGAGTATTTCCGATGTTTAACGACAGCTTATAGCGTCAAAGGCCGTTACCGTCGACCTCCTCCTTTATCCGGATTTGGGACTGGCAGTACCCTTGAAAAGCGCAGTGGCAGAGTAACACAAGCAATTAAACCGCAACTGCTGGATATATAAAGTAAGAGAAATCGTTTTAAAGGTGTCCAATTGTTGCGGGCCTCAATCTTTCCTTTAGTCGTTGTTTAGCGAGATCTAACTACCTCTTAGCGCAACCGTGACCCTACCACTTCAGAAGCGCATACGCAGTTTTATTGTTTGTTTTTAATGAATTAAGCCATTAAGTTTACGAACAATGCGATCTATAAAGTGTCAGCATTTAAAGTAAAACGGGTGTTTAAGTTGTGCAAATGAAGTGGGCGTCTAAATAATCCATTTGAAACGTTTGTCTCAACAATCAAATCAAAGTAGACAGTTTTGGTTTTATATAAGTCAGCTGAAAGCGAAAAATATATTTTACAATTTGGACTTATTTTTGGCTATTCTGTGCAACATTATTTAAATATGTTTTTGTGTACATTCTGCGTAGAAGCCGCTATAAGTGAACATACGATCATTTAGTGTTGCTTCGGTGCCTCGAGAGTTTGGGTATTTGGACCCTAGATGAGCAAATCATATCTGGTTCTTTAATGTCCACAGTGACTGGGTGACGAATCTGGCCAATGATGAGTACACCCGCTACACATGATATACGCATTAAAAAATGCGGTTCTGATTTGGTCGACTAGGCAACAAATATTCAAATTATGACGTATCGATGTAGCGCTATAAAAAGTGCAGTTGCATAATGGCCGCTATATCTGTGATACTATATGCCAAAAAAAACATATGCAACAACCAAAAAATATTTAAAAAAACTGCAAACATGTGTAAAATCTATTTCTTTCAGCTCACACATAAAATAACAAAACTGTCAACTTCAGTTTGATTATTTAGACAGTCGTTTCAACTTTAATACCTAGACTCCCATTTGATCTGCACGTTTTACTATTAAGATTCAGATTTTATAGATCTCCACTTCGATTTCTAATAACTTAAAACTCCGCCAATGTCTTGTTCGGGGGTAGTGCCAGTCCCAAGCCTGGCTAAAGGAAGAGGGCTACGGGAACGGCCTTTGATGCCATAAGCTGTCATTCAGCTGAGGAACCACTACTACTACTAATTTAATGTGAGCAAATGGCATAAGAAACGAGACAATAAAAACTACCAAGAGATCACAGACCTATACAGCACACAGTAGCCTTTCTGGATCTGGAAGGATTTGATTGTATCTAATTGATGTGAAGATGTATTTTTCATTTTTTGCTGACAAAACCAAAACTACCTACTTTAGTTTGAATACCAGGGCAACTGTTTCAACTGGATTATTAAAATTCTCATTTAATTTGTACAACTTGGACACCCGTGTAACTGGAAACATCGAGATTTTATAAATTGCCTGTTGCCTTAATATTATGAAGTCAACACTGTTTGACAAGAAATGTCACGTCGGACGGCGCTAAACAATGGATATTCCCCAAATCATAACAGTAGTCTCTGCATCATTTGGACATCTTTAAAATGTTTTCAACTATGTTATATGTTCAGCAGCTCCGCTTATTTACTGTGAAACTCCGCCGCCGTCTTGCTTGGGGGTAGTGCCAGTCCGAAGCCTGAAAAAAGGAGGGGGGCGATGGCAACGGCCTTTGATGCCATAAGATGTCGTTAAACAGTGGAACTCTTACTGCAATGGACTATAAATATCAAGAATTATTCGGAGATAAAGTCGACGTCATAGTCTCCTGCACTCACAAGGTGTTGTTATATACAAAGAATAACCATATAAACAGGCTAGCTTTGTTTCTGAGTTATACTACAGCTAGCCTGAAATTCAAATCAAGACAAACTCGACCACTGCCTTCGTATGATGAGCCAATCCTAATAAAGAAGGATCATTAACACAAAAACTATGCACACTAACTCGCCAGGTATCCATACACTTTGCACTGAAGTCTGCGCAAAAGTTCCTGGCAGCCGTAAGATGTCGCTTAACACTCGACGCTGCTAAAATGTAAGGCATGTTAGACACCGGCAATTCGCTTTCTCCGCCGTTATATAAGGAAATCATTTTCGTTTAATTTTGCTGCCTTAAATTATAGTGGTGCTATGTAGTGTGATTTTGACGTAAATGGCTGTGGCCGTAGCAAGATGTCGTTAAACAATGCAAATTTCACTGAAAGGATGCCGTACAGTTGTTGATACAATTACAATAACAATTCGAATTACCAATATGTATAGTAATGATATGGGTTTTATTGCTACTTCTACGCCACCGTTAAATCGGCCACCGGCTTAAGTCGGGTGGTGCCAGTCGGAAGACTGGATAAAGAAAGAAGGCGACGCTAATCTTTTTTGTCGCGACACAGCGTTGTTAAATAAAACCACTACTCAGTAAATGAGTAAGTAAGTAATTCTTTTATTAAAAAGCCATGTGTCCATCGGCCGAGCGAGGAATCGGAGGCGAAAGTGTGAGAACTATAAAAGAATAATTCCAAAACTAAATTTATCATATTAGGTGACTAAGCCCCGATTAGCGTGTATATCTACATACTTGCTGAGGAAGCTAGTAATAACCAGTATGCTAGTGGCTGTAACAAATAGTCACACCAACACCTAGACACGAGAGAGAGTAGGATAGGGGTTACATCCATCCGCAGATTCGAAGAGGCGTAACCCAGCCACTGAACACACTGAAGTACGCGGATCTGTCATCCACACTCCCAAATGTCCACACTCTGTTCGGCATTTGGACACCTTTAAAAATGTTTCCTTGTACCGTATATGTAAAACAATAGGTGCTACGTTCAATGGACACAACTCTGAAATTCTTTGCACTATAAATTACGGGCGATGTACACGAATCATAAGCTGTCGTTAAACACCGAAGAGAAAGAGGAAGAACAGTCCCTTAATGAGGTAGTACCGCTGAGGCTGTCATTGGTATGAACTATGAAGTATTACCGACTTCATTTTCTTGGCCTAGGCAGATAAGGGAGGAGGCGAGTCCTCTCTCTGGCCCCTTGATCTCACTAAGTCTATGGAGGTGTGCTTATAATATCTGAATTGACTTGAGGGCACAAGTGT
The DNA here is from genome assembly GCA_964023275.1 of Norana najaformis. Classification (NCBI taxonomy): domain Eukaryota; kingdom Metazoa; phylum Annelida; class Clitellata; order Crassiclitellata; family Hormogastridae; genus Norana; species Norana najaformis. The sequence goes on along the minus strand of OZ029916.1, from coordinate 48,491,486 downwards.
CGCCGCAATATCGAAACAAATGTCTGCCCAGGTGTGAATTTGAACCCCAAACACTTGGTGGCAGTCCAGCGCGCTAACCACTATCAGGTCACGCTTCCTGCTAAGCGAGAAATTATAACGCAAAATATACGGTATTTAGACACCCTTAAAACGCTTCCACTACACATAATTATCAGTTTAAAAATATATTTGTGGCGGATCGACCACAAGGCAAGTCTGCCGGGAAAGAGGCAGGAGTAGCTATGACACGCTTTAGGTAGCCGCCGAGTGCTGCGGTAGTGCGCACGGTTCGGCCGTTTTAGCTGCAGAGGTTTTTAAGGAATTAAATTTTATTAAATTTAAGCTTAATCTAATAATAGCTTAATAATTAGGTCGTGGAAAATTCTTAGGGTAATTTTATTAAAGTAACGCACAAAATTGTTTAAATTTTTAGGCCCTAAAATCTTTGTTTTGCGGCAGGTTATCGGTAACCGTTAACACCTTTATTTGCGTTTTATTAAGCGTGCCACTATATAAGCAAGACAGTGTGCAAAGGGCTGCATACGAGGTGTCGTGTGGTGATTTATAGCTGTGAAGGATGGTAGCGTGCCTTCACATATACGACAGTGAAGAAGGAGTGATGCGGGCCTCCTGAAAGCAGAGTGAAGGATGGTTGCCAGCCTTCACGGGAACGAGTCGGAGTGTTTCTCAGTGAAATCATAACGTATGCAGATATATACGGACGAGGGTGACGCCCGGAGAAGCTCGTGTTCGAGCTGGTCCCGGTTACGATCAAATATACGGACGGGAAAAGTCCGGGAAAAAGACTAATCTGTGCGCTCCCGGCGGGACGACCGAGACATACTACTATATGCATCAGGCTAATTTCTTAAGATCGACGAGAAAGGCCCTGGCAGCCGCAAGATATCTATATAATCATAAATCTATTAAGCAAGGTTTATGTCAACGGCCTTTCACCCGTTTAGATGTCCTTAAACAATGGAAACTACTTACTAATTGCAAGTATGTATGTGCAGATGATTCGTAGGTACTGTTTATGTTACAGTGCGTGGATCTGAATATGTCATCGTCTCCCAGACGCCCACAGTCTTGAAGAAGAGCTACATTTTCATAAGTGCTCCACTAGCGGCTTCCACACCCCACACTTAAACTTCATAAAACCAAAGCAAATAATGCTATACAAAGTAACAACAAAAATATCCCGTAAAATATTTGTAATTTTGACACCTTTAAAACGGTTCCCTTTGTGGTATTTATTCAGCGTGGTTATTTAATCTTTTGTGTCCCACGTTAGTTGCTCACAATCCTGGCGTCCTTAACATGTCGCCAAAAACCGAAAAGAAGATGAGTAACATAAAGAGTCCGGAGGCAGTCATGTATATGAAGTGTTACTGACTTCATTTTCTTAGCCTCGGCAGATGAGGGCGGATGGCAAGTCCTCCCTATCGCATTCTGATCTTCTCAATAAGTGTGCGGTGGTGTAAGCACGATAGGTGAGTTGGCTAGTGGTGGCGCAACCGAAATTACGAAACAAATTTCTGCCATTGCCGTGATTTGAATCCCCGACCTCTTGCCCTAACCACGTAACTACTGCACGATAAATACTCAGATAATAACAAAAAATGAACCTTATCTATACACTCTTAAATAACTTTCATTGAAAATTATATTAAAGTCTGTTGCTTTTTTCAGATGAGTGTTAAAATTCTGTGTTCTTGCGAGGATATTGTTTGGTCGACTTGAATGGTTCAGGCAGCCACAAGATGTCGTTATAAAGACTTATCCATGAACCGAAATCGGAAGTCATTATACTAAAGTGTGGTACCGATACGATCAGCCAGATGGTATCGATTAAAAAACTAAACTTTCAAAAAGTAGCCATCTTAACGACCAAGGCATCCGCAAGATGTCGTCGAACACTGATTTCTATTAATAAGGTTGGGTTATGTTAAGACACCTTTAAATCTGTTTTCTACAGCTCTATATTATCTAGAAGGAATGTTAAAATACCTTAAATTCCCGTTCTGCAAAGTTATAATAAATCCGAAATTAGCTTTATAGATGATAGATAGCAGCTATTTCCATTTTATGTCAGTTGATGTGGTCGTAAACGAAGCCACTACATATATATTAAGGTAATCGAAACTACTCTCAGGGGAGGAGGATGTACGGATGTTATTATAATTACAATTACAACACGAAATTACAAGGATATCAGTTCGTCGTCTGCAACCTTAATGTAATGTAATCAAAAATTTATAAAGCGCCACTTCAAGGTAAACAAGAGGCGCTCCCGGCCCTACAACCCAGAAGAACTGGGAAATAAGAAGGTCTTCAAGCGCTTGCGAAAAGAAGGGGAGATAGACTTAGAAGTTCCTGGCGTAGGCCATTAGGAAGCCCATTCCAACAAGCGGGACCAACCACAGCAAAACTTCTGCGCTGGGCCGTAGCTGTTCGGACCGATGGGATAAGCAAGTCACCCGTACCGCCGAACGAAGTAGTCTACGGCCCGGAATGGAGGAGGTCAAAACACAGAGCTTCCTAAGATAAAATGGGGCGCAACCTCAGTCTGTGTCTCTCTGCCTTTAGTTGGATATTGCCAGTGCCAAGCCTGGATAAAGATGTCGTTAAATATTGTAACTACTACTTATCAACTGTTCCAAAACGAAGAAAGCGGTAACTTGTTTGGTAACTCTGAGGTACATGATCTGTAAGATGCCAATAAACCCTAAATGAGAAGACATTAGGGAGTCTAATCTTTCCACGGATTGTCAGTATACTCATTACAGCAGAAATCTCGCACAAATTTCTGCCAGGTCGGGAATTACCCAACGCGCTAAACAGTAGACTTTTTGATCTTGACCTCGAACCGAACCCTTTTGCCCATCGATTTTGTTTTGACTGAGCAAACTAATAAGCTGGTGTCCGTGACGTGGCTTTCGCAGGGCGCTGTGGGAATCATGGGATTACGATTACGATAACGACATATCACGCATTTCAAATTGCTGACAGTCCTTAAAAGTAATACAGACATTTCAAACAAGAACTTTAAATATTTGCATGCATGAAACGGTCCTTGCAATCATATCATGATAATAAATGATTGATTGATTGAATTGATTTATATATCTCCACCAATGAAATTACACAATTTCGAAAAAAACAGCCTGTATAGTCGACACAAACGATCTTGGCGCCAAACAATGAAAAATGGCAAATATTCAAAACAAGAAAACAATGAGTATTTCGACAACTTAAAACGTTTCTTTTTTATATAAAGAGCAGCTGCGTTTGAATTTTGGTTCAATGTGTGTGGCCGCTCAGCAGTTAAGTCCGAGGAAAACGATCCTGGATTGGCAAAATGCCAATAAACCTTTAAAGGAAAGTAGGCAGTCGTAATTATGAAGTGTTAGTGACTTCATTTTTCTTAGCCTCGGCAGACGAAGGGAGTACCCATCACTTTCCCTCGCCTCATAAATTGCCCATTCAGAGTACAGATTATGCAAGATAGCTGAGTTAGTTAGGGGGCTCACGTGGAGCCGAAATCACGAAACATAATCCTGCCCTGGCGAACCCCGGGTCTATCCCTTGACTGCTCATCGCGCTAATGACTAGACTATTTCGCACACGGATTGATACTCATTTCTTAACACAAAATAAACTGTATTTAGACACCCTTAAAACGCTTTCATCGAAACAAATATAAATCTCGGTTGCGTTCGTCGTCGATTGAATAGCCATCTGCTTTCTATATCTTCGTTATTACGAAAATTTGTAACGGTCGCGGCAACACCAAATGCGAGATTGTATGGTCGACGAGAAAGGATGTCGTAATAAACACGTATCTATGAAGCGGAATCGGAAGTGACTGTATTAATGTATGGACAATAGGAGCAGCCATGTAGGATCGATTAAAAACTAAACTTGTAAGAAACCATCAGTTCAACTCCGCCACTGCCTTGTTTGGAGGTAGTGCTAGTCCAAGCCTGGATAAAGGAGGAGGGCTACGGCAACGGCCTTTGATGCCATAAGATGTCGTTAAACTGAGGAACTACTACTAACTTACTCAACCAGACTGCGATTGAGAAAGAGGCTGGAGTAAGATGTCGATGAAGGATGGATAATCCCGAAAACCAGTGCACGAACCAATACAGTATTTGGACACCTTTTTAAAACGGTTCTTTGTGCCATTATATATTAAGTGGCCGTTCTAATCGAAAATTGAGAATCATCTTTCTGGCTTTTGTTAAGGGAGGGTGATGTAAACGATCCTGGTGGCCGTAAAATGTCGCTAAACACTGAAAAAGAAAATTCCTTAATCTAGCAGTCGTGGATAGAAAGTAGCAGTAATTTATTTTTTCTTGGCCTCGGCAGACGACTGGGGTGGCCAGCCCTCTCCCTCGCCGCATAAAATTTCCACTCAGTGTACAGAGGTGTACACTTGATAGCTGATTTTGTTAGGAGACAATAGAGGAGTCGAAGTCACGACGCAAATTTCTGCTCTGGCGATGATTTGAATCCCAGAATTATCGCTTGACAGTCGATCGCGCTAACCACTTGGTTGTCGTGCACCCTGCGTCTTTTCATAACACAAAATCAACTGTTTTAGACACCCTCAAGACGCTTTTCTTCCGACTCCGCCACTGCCTTTATTCGGGTAGTGCCAATCCAAAGCCCGGATAAAGCAGGAGGGCGACGTGTACGGCCTTTGATGCCCTAAGATGTCGTTAAACTGAGGAACTACAAATACTAATCGCCAAGATTTAGCAATAAAAACCAAACTCATTTGGTATGATCGGGGTCCACGATTCTGGCATCCGTAAGATGTCGATAAACACTGAAGAAGAAGCAGTCTTGAGACAGTCACGATTATGAAGAGTTAGTATTTCAATTTCTCTTAACCTCCGCATAACGAGGGCCTATTTCAAATCGTCTCCCTCGCTGCCTCAGCTCCCCATTAATGATCAGTGTACTCGTTATAGTTGAATTGGTTAGGGGGCGCAAATGGAGCCGAAATCTAGAAACAAATTTCTATCCTACTGGGGATTTGACCAGCGCACTAACCCTTACAGTATCTCGCTTTCCGTTCTAAAGTCAAAACATGTCATAAACGGACCGTATTTAGACACCCTTAAAACTCTGTCATTGCAGGATGTATAAGAGACAGACGCGTTTTGTTGTCGTTTCAACAACGCAAGTGTTGAGAAATTTTTTCCCATCGACGTCAACGCATTTGATGCCATAATATGTCGTTAAACCATTGGAAATTAATCTTTGAGCTTTCCCCATTGAAAAAAAAACTAGAAGTTTAAGGTTGATGTGAATGACCCTGACACCAACAACATGTGGTTAGTTACATGTAGAAATGAAGCGCAAAAGGATACGAGCAGATACGCAGTATCGACAAAAACCGAGACTTTCGAGATGGCGTCAAACACTGAATGTTATATAATGTTATTAATAATGTTAATTATTTTTATTCACCCTTAAGTAACTTTTAAGCGCTCTCTATTCGTTAGTTTTCGTTCAATCGCTGTGAATTCCGCCAATGCCTTCAGTCGTGTAGTGCCAGTCCCAAGCCCGGATAAAGGAGGAGGGCTTTTGATGCCATAAGATGCCGCTACACAGAGGAACAACTATTGCCATAGGAATAGGATGAGGGTAACGCTGACGTAGAGGTACTGGCGGCCGTAAGACGTCGCTAAACAGCGGCTAATCCTCAAACTAGGAGAGAAAGTTATTGAGTTTTGGACACCTTTAAAATGATTCCTTGCACGGTATATGTAGGTGCAATCTTTCTAGGCATTACACTCACGATTCTTAGTTTACGGGTACGATTAAGGACTCCGCAACATGTACATAGACATTGAAGAAGAACAATTCACAAGTCAGCTATGGTTTTAAAGTGTTATTGATTTCATCTATCTTAGCCTCGCCAAGATGTCGTTGAACAAAGGATAATAAAACCATCGTCAATCGTTTCTCAATTGTACTACAACTCTAACTGTAGTATTACTATAAATGTGTCCTAATTCTGATTTACGATGCGCTGTACTCGATCCTGCATGTTTTCAGTGAAATTATCGGGTGACATCCTACACCACCGCTGAACGAGATCGCCATGTGTAAATCCAGTTTTGGACTTAAGTCTGCGCAAATATTCATGGCAGCCATAAGATGACGCTAGGCAATCGAAGTTGATATTAATTGACGGCATTTTAGACACCTTTAATTCGCTTTTACCAAAGCTATATAAAAATCATTTTGTTCAATCGATCATATAAAACTCCGCCACTGCCTTGTTTCGGGGGTAGTGCCAGTCCCAAGCCTGGATAAAGCAGGAGGGCGACGGCAACGGTCGTTGATGCCATACGCTGTCGTTAAACTGAGGAACTACTGTGATAAGATATGCAATTCTTAGATAATTTCAGATCGATATCAACATCAGCTACAAGATGTCGTTAAACGTTGGAAACTACTACTACTCGACAGTTTGTAGTATTGGCCCCATACAAAGGATCATAAAACCATCGTCAATCGTCACAGCTTTATTTGCATGCATACGAATAAGGACACGTGGTCTGTTCATCGCGACCTCACCCGCCCTCCCTCCCTCAACCCTCAATCAACCTCTTCATGCGTGAATGGAAAAACTGAATATTGCTTGAACTTAAATATATTCACATTGCCAAATTACCCCAAACATCTCCCTCCTGTACTAGATTCCTCAATGCGCAGATTACAAACACACATACACACACACTCACACACACATTTCGTCTTATGATTCGCCGAATAACGGATATTTCAATAATTGTTTCGTTTTCGGACTGCTACTGTGATCAATTTGGCTTCCTTTCCTGATTTTATTTTTTCACGAGGTTCATGCTGGTTTTGAGTTTTCGGTCGTTTCTTCCGGCTCGTTATTACCACCGTTTGTAGGTTGTACACTGGCTGTACACACTGGGCTGACACTAGGAAATGACGCTAGAAATGAAATCTTAAGTTCACTTATGACGGCTCCAATTCAAACTGTTCCTGCTCGGTTAGTGCCAGTCCGAAGCCCGGATAAAGGAAGAGGGCGACATCAACGGCCTTTCGTGCCATAGGATGTCGTGAAACACTGGAATAACTACTAATAATACAGGCCATATATGAAATTTTATGTGAAACATATATGAAAATATATGAAATTGGACGTAAAAGAGCAGTTGGACACCTTTAAAACGTTTTCTTGTACACTATATATAGTGCTCCATTCAATCAGTGGTTGGTGGAATCCTACGAGATAATTTAGACATTGGGAAAGTCAAAGGAAGATGACCCGAGCATCCGCTAGATGCCAACAAACACTGAAGGAGAAGTAGTCAATGGATGGCACGTGTATGGTGTTATTGAAGAGGCAGTCGTAGGTTGCAACGTACTAGTGACTTCATTTTGCTTAGCCTCGGCAGATGAGGGTGGTGGCCAGTCCTCTCCTATGCCACCTGATCTTCTCATTAAGTGTAAACAGGTGTACGCATAATAGTTGAGTTGGAAAGGGGGGGCGCCTGTTGAGCCAAATCTCTAAACAAATAGATGTCCTGGCGAGGATTAAGGTACTAAGGGCTTCTACAACTCAAACTGATTATGAAACATAACATATTCAAATTATGTTATATAGAAAGTGGGAAAATATGAAACAAATTGTAAAATATATATTTTTCTTTTCGGTAGACTAATTGATAAGCTAAAAACGTCTTACTTTAATTTCATTATTAAGATAATCGCTTCTACTGTATTACTAAGAAGCCCATTTTATTTGCACAACATCCACACCCGTTTTAGTCGAAACATTGAGATTTTATCAATCTAAAGATTAAATGATACACTTTTTGGGGGTAGTGCCAGTCCCAAGTCCGGTTAAAGGAAGAGGGCGACGGCAACGGCCTTTGATGCCATAAGATGTTGTTTAGGACTACAACTTTTACTACTATTATAACTCGATTCAACATAGCGTACAGACGCAGATTATGGCCGACGCTATAGGTCCTAGCTCTGTCAGATGTCGCTAATCTATCGCGAATCCTCAATTGATAATAGTAAGATATACAGCAATTGGACACCTTAAAAAATATTCTAATACGTGATATATTAAGCAACTGCGTTTAATCGACACGTATCTCCTGCTAATCGAAGCTTATGAGGTGTGATCGAGGTATATGAATCTGGCATCGGTAAGAAGTCGATAAACACTGAAGAAGAAGCAGTCATAAGACAGTCATGTGTATGAAATGTTATTGGCTATATTTTTCTTAGCCTCGGCGTATGAGTGTGGGTGGCAAGCCCTTTAAATTCGACGACAATCATCTTCGTTATGACACAGCATTGTTAAACAGAAACTACTTGATGTCGGTTAACATTAGAAGTACTGACGACAGGATTTGTAGCCTCTAGTGAGGAGAAGCGAGACCAGGTAAGGCCGTCATTTACGGCCCTGTCAGCCACAAGATGTCGCTATAAAAATTAAAGAATGAAGCGGGAGCGGATTCGACAATTCTAATAACAATGTGTAGGCAGCTATGAGACGAGCAGTCATGTGGAATCGATTTAAAACGAAAGTTGTAACAAAACCATCAGTTTAGTGGTCATGGCATTCATTTGATGACGACAAACACTGAATTCTATTAATTAAGCTAGGATATATCCAGACACCTTTAAATCACTTATTTATAGGTTTATATTAAACATTTTCCTGCTAAACGATATGAAAGAAAAAACTCCAAAAAATAATATAAGGTCGACGTCAAGGACCCCGGCAGTCACAAGATGTCGTTAAACAATGACAAGTAGTCGATCTATGAAACTCTGCCACTGAATTCAGTCGTGTGGAGCCAGTCGGAAGTCTGTTATATGACACAGTGTCATTAAACAACGAATACTTCTAATAGTTGTATGCTAAAACCGGACTGCCCAATATGTTAGATCGATGGTAAAGGTCTTAGCAGCAAGAAGATATCATCATAAAGTAGATGCAACACCAACAACAGCTAACAGCTACAGCAACAGCAGCTACAACAAAGACAACGCAAACGAATGCATCTTCATTAGCCATAAAGACTGTGGTTTCTTCGCTCGTCATTTCGTCTCATAGTTCGTCTCAGAGCGGCTTTTTTCAATAATTGCGGATTTTGATTAATAGCTTGTTCCTTTCTGCAACTGCACACAAAATACCATATTCATCAAAATGCTATACAAAACCACAAAATATATGCAAAATATTGGGAAAAATATATTTTTGGGTTTCCAGCTAACTTGTCTAACTGCCTACTCTAATTTGATATTTTACGGAAACATTTCAATATGATTTAAAAGGCGGCTATTGAGCTTGAACAGCTTAGACACCGGTTTTAGTTGGAACATAATTCTCCGGTTATGCAAATATGCTAGCTAGGTTCAAGAAATGAGTGCAGTCTACCAAAGCCAAACACTAAATCACACGAAGAGCTCTCTTAACGAACCTAGCCTTACCTTACTTCACTTCAACTCACCTTTATTACCGACTCCACCGCGGCTTTTCTTCCTTTACCCCGATATAACGTCGCTTCACTTGTTGGCAGAGTCGATGCTGGCCATCTGGTGAACGAAAAGGAACGAAACGTACGGTGCTGCCATCTGGAGAATAGCTGCAAAACTACTATGGAATTGTCAACTGCGCGTCAATAAAGTAAATGTAAATGTAAACGTTTGTCCATATAGTGTCGACCATGCTCGTTTTCCAATGAATTTATTTGGTGAAATCCTTCACCTCCGCTGCCCATTTGCTTATTTCAAGACCTATTTCTGATATTTGAATCTTGGGCTAGCGCGATCCGTATACGGGGATTTTAAATGGCCTGTACGGATCGTGCTAGCCTGAGTTTCACATCTCTTACATAAGCCACGACTGGGTCGCGAACTGGCATCCTCTCGCTCAATGGCGTCTTTACGTATTCCTTAGCCAAAGTAGCTAACGAGGCCAGTATTTAAGCCGGTGAACTGTCGACCTTAAAGGTTAAGGTTCAATGCCTTGCAATGACTGATATGTTTCCATATTTCTGTTCCTATCCAACTCGTATGCATCATGAGTACACCGCCTATACACAATAAAGTACGCGGACCTGAATTGGATGTCTAGGCTTCAGACACTTAAACTGTGATGTTTCGAAGTATGCATTCATTAATGTCCACTATCACTGTAATACTATATGCCAAAAATAAAATATGCAACTAATGTTAAACAAACTAACAAGAAAATTTGCAAACATTTGCAAAATCTCTTTTTTTCAGCTGACTCATAAAAAAGCACAAACTGCAAACTTGAATTTGATTATTTAGAGAGCCGTTTCGACTTGATTATTAAAACGCCCTTCTAATTTGCACATATTAGACACCCCTTTTATACTCTAAACATTCTTATTTAATGATTTCCAGTTACAGTACGTACAACAACATTGAAAAAAACGCCTCTACGAAGACGCTCCTGGCGACAGTCAGATGTCGCCAAAAGTGGCTAATCCTAAAATCAGTGCAGGAAGCAACACAGCATTTGGACACCTTTAAAACGTTTCTTTATATCACATATTATGCAGCTGCGTTTAATTGTAAGTAGTTAAACTCCGCTACTGCCTTGTTTGGGGTAATGCCAGTCCCAAACCTGGATAAAGGAGGAGGGCGACGACAACGGCCTTTGATGCCATAAGCTGTCGATAAACTGATGAACTACAATCGATAGCTATTAAAGATGAATTCACTACTACCGCGAAGATATAATTAAACAATGTGAACTATTCACAATGGATGCGGAACTAATGTTGTTACAATTACCATTTCAATACGAAATTACCAAGCTATATATTCATCATTTCGGTTATCTCCTACATCTTTGCGACCCTTAACTCCGTTGCTATCTTTAGGCGGGTGATTCCAGTCGAAAGCCAAGATAAAGGATACATACTCTTTAAAGAAAGATTACACAAACGAATTCTCCAGTTTTCCTTCCCACTTCGTCACGGAAGTCAGGGTCGATATCTGATGTCCATAAGATGTCGCTCTTTAGTGCAACTGATATGAAGTTCCCCCAGCCACATTTAGAGCGCGCTTTTCTCGATAATACATATTCTTTATAATCGCTAAATCGCTTGGAAAAGGACTTTTTAATAATACAGAGATAAGATCGCAGTCAACGCCCTTTGATGCCATAAGATGTCGTTAAACTGAGGAACTAACTTCTGGGAAGTGAAGTCCGCCACTGCCTTGTTTGGGGATAGTGCCAGTCCCAAGCCTGGATAAAGGAGAAGGGCGGCGGCAACTGCCTTTGATGCCATAAGCTGTCGATAAACTGATGAACTACAATCGATAGCTATTAAAGATGAATTCACTACTACCGCGAAGATATAATTAAACAATGTGAACTATTCACAATGGATGCGGAACTAATGTTGTTACAATTACCATTTCAATACGAAATTACCAAGCTATATATTCATCATTTCGGTTATCTCCTACATCTTTGCGACCCTTAACTCCGTTGCTATCTTTAGGCGGGTGATTCCAGTCGAAAGCCAAGATAAAGGATACATACTCTTTAAAGAAAGATTACACAAACGAATTCTCCAGTTTTCCTTCCCACTTCGTCACGGAAGTCAGGGTCGATATCTGATGTCCATAAGATGTCGCTCTTTAGTGCAACTGATATGAAGTTCCCCCAGCCACATTTAGAGCGCGCTTTTCTCGATAATACATATTCTTTATAATCGCTAAATCGCTTGGAAAAGGACTTTTTAATAATACAGAGATAAGATCGCAGTCAACGCCCTTTGATGCCATAAGATGTCGTTAAACTGAGGAACTAACTTCTGGGAAGTGAAGTCCGCCACTGCCTTGTTTGGGGATAGTGCCAGTCCCAAGCCTGGATAAAGGAGAAGGGCGGCGGCAACTGCCTTTGATGCCATAAGCTGTCGTTAAACTGTGGTCATACGTTTACAGGGATCGTTGAATGCATTTAATATTTTAAGTTCTTGTTAAAAATGTCTGTGTTACGTTTAAAGAATAAATTAGAAATAACAAAAATAATAATGTCACACATTGGTATATACAGAATTACAAACTTATTAATTACCAACATATAATACAACATTTTGAGAGATTATCGAATCTTTAATCTACGTAGACGAGATTTTATTAAGCCTTCAACTACTGACTTCTGGTTATCTACAAGCGTAGTTTCATGTTTTCTATCGTAGTACATGAGAACCTTTTCAAAGATAATGTGTTTCAGAAAATACATTTATAATAGCAGACATAGGCAAACATTGTAGGCTCATTTATCTATTTCTTAACCAAGATTATACTGTTTCTATTCTGATAAGGCGATTAACAAATTTAGTGATACATACATACACAAGTCAGTTGACTGTCTTTTAATAATAATCCTTGATTAGTTTTCGCAACAGCCAATCTTAATCTAATAATTTGTACTTCACTTTGACGATAAAAATAAATATATTTAGTATCTCTACCTGCCAAAATGTCCCGTCGTATTTTTGTGTAGTCGATCTGCTATTTGTTCGTTACATGCAATTTCGGCGGCCATATGTGTGGTCTTCAAGTAGCGCTATTTTATCGTAAGTTCAGTAATGGCGCCACCCAATCTAAATCGTTGCACAGGAGATATTATATGCAAATAATGTTATAGAAAATTACAAAGAATATATGCAAAAATATATTTTTTTTTGTTTTCTGTTGACATATCAAAATCCAAAACTCCCTAAATTAGTTTGAGTATTAAGGCAAACGTTTCAACTGGATTGTTAACACACCCATTTCATTTGCTGAACTTAGACACCCGTTTTATTAGTAACTTTGAGATTTAATAGGTCGCCAGTTACGATAATATTCTGAATAAAACTCGCGTTTTGGTGCGCTATTTTGATAGTAGTAGTTCCTTAGTTTAAAGACGGCTTATACATCAAACGCCGTTGCCGTCGCCCTCCTCCTTTATTCAGGTTCGGGACTGGCACTACCCCCAAACAAGGCCGCCTAATCCACATGAATAGCTGGCTTCTGCTGATTATATAGGGTGCAAGAAAACGTTTAAAAGGTGTCCGAATGCTGCCAATCCTCGTGTTCTGATTTGAATATTAGCCATTCTTTAGCGACATCTGACGGCCGACGATTTTGTTTTTACTGAGCGCCTGTGAATAAGCTGGTTCCTGTGACTTAGCTTTCGTCGGGCGTTGTAGAAATCTTGAGATTGCGATTACGATTCTACGTTTTCAACGCTGCTCGATCCCGGGACTCTCCTAAAAGTGATATTTCCTTTGACTGACTCGACCTGACCTTACTTTACCTTGCTTTACCTTACTATACCCTCCACTATATTACGTTACTTCACTTCAACTCACTTCGATTGACATTACCTGATCTGACACGACCCGACTTAACCCGAAGCTTTCCTTCCCTCGCTTTGCTTGAGCTGATACGATTTACTCTATTTGTATACAGATCCAATGCTGGCCATCTAGTGATCGAACAGGAACGAAACGTATGATTCTGCCATCTGGCGAATACGGACTAAACTGCTATGGAAATTACCGGTTGCGCGTTACTCAGATGTCGCCAAACGGGGGGCTAATATTCAATTCAAAACAGGAAACCACATACCATTTCGACACCTTTAAAGCGTTGACTTGTACGTATGTATAAAAGGCTACTGTCTTAAATCGGCGCTTTAAACTCCGCCACCGCCTTGTTTTGGGGGGTAGTGCCAGTCCCAAGTCTGGATAAAGGAGGAGGGCGACCGCAACGGCCTTTGATGCCATAAGCTGTCGTTAAACTGAGGAACCAACCAGCTGTGATGAGACATGCAATTAAAGGATATTGTCAGGTCGACGTCAACGGAAGCCAAAAGATGTCGTTAAACAATTTTTAAGTATTACCCCCATACACCCATTGCGTATCTAAAAAGCTTGATTTGCATGCATATAAATAAGCACACGTGGTCTGTTCATCTAATGACATTATCCGACCTCCCTTCCTCACCTGTCAAAAATGTTGTTCGTACGTCATTTGAACAACTCAGTAAGTGCTTGAATACAAAAAACTACGATGTATCCCTCCTTTATTAAGTTGATCAATGCACTTATAACAAACAAAAACTCCGACACAAACAATACCTGTGAATAAGCTGAGTATTTTCTGTATGCATTAAATAATTATTCAAATCCCTTTCACTTAAACTGTTTAATTAAGAGTAGAATTGAAATGAGGTGATAAGGCCATCAAAAGAACCGGGCAGGTTATCAAAGCCGACATAGCCACCTGACGAGCCAACAAGCAACCTAACATAGCTGATATTATATCAGCTATGTTTTTTGGCTAAATTAATAAATAGCGTACGATAATTTTTCTGCATTACGTGTTAGTCGAAATATTTTTTTTATTATAGAATTAACAAAGAATAAAAAAAATTAAAAATTAAAAATTAAAGAATGGAAAACGTTTTAAAACAATTCCGTGAACGACGAGAAAATGACGAGAAAAAAAATGTGACGTCACGAGAAGCAACTAATACTAAAGGCTGCTCAAACGTACGGAATACGAACGGCGTACGCTATTATTTTTAATAAATTACGTACCGTACGCGTACGCTATCTTCTGCCCTAACGTACGGTCGAACTTTGCTGATATAAACGAACAGAAGATTCTAGATGTCTGATGCAGAACTAATGAATCAATGTCATGAGAAATCAGACAAATAGCGGCTGATGTCAGGGAAAGACAAACTGTATAGTGTGGCTGATCGCAAAGATCTCGATGTCAGGTAACGGCGCAAGGAAGACGACAGTTAGGCGGGTTGATTGGTCTAGAGAGTCTTATCTTGTAAGTGATTCCACAGCTGACTACTACAACTCCATCGGCGGGAATTAGATTCGTGCAATTCCTGATTAAGGAGGCCAATGCCCAATGCATTGTTATTCGTTTCGAAACAGTGAAAACTGCAAGAAATATTTCCTATGAAACTCAACGGTCTGTCACTTCATAAGATGTCATTAAACACAGCACATGTAAATACTCTTGTTAAACACCTTAATTACACATAAAATTTTCGATATATATATTTTGACTGTTTTTAAAAGACATTAACTCCGCCACTGCCTTGTCTGGGGGTAGTGTCAGTCCCAAGCCTGGATAAAGGAGCAGGACGACGTCAACGGCCTTTGATGCTGTAACATGTCGTTAAACTGTGGAACTACTACTACTAATAATATGGAAAAGATTTTCTGGACATTTAGCCTCTAATGAGCAGATTGTAGATAAGGGAAGGTGCTCGTCACCATTCTGGCACCACAATATCTCATTAAAGACATACTTCAAAGGGGCGAAACCGGAAGTAACAATATTAATATTAATGTGTGGACCCTTATGATACAAGGAGACATGCAATTTCGATTAAAAACGAAACTTGTAAGAAACCATCAGTTTTACGACTATTCGTGAGATGTCGATAAACACTGAAAACTATTAATATTGTTAGGTTGCAGTTAGACACCTTTAAATCTGTTTTTATGCCTCTATATTTGTTATTTTCGTGCAATCGTCTTAGTTTTAAAGTGCCCACATACAATTGACCTCAGTTACAGTGTAATCTTAGACTTCATCTCTAAACAGATTTTCTCTTAATTATTTTCTTCTTGGGACTGGCGTCCCGAATTCATTTTACACGAGACTGTTGCTGATTTTGAGTTTTCGGACGTGTTCCGCGATTCATGACAACCACCCTTTGTCAGTTTTACACACTAAATTTTGCAACTGAGATCGTTCATCTGGACTGGATATATTCAAACTCCGTGAGGTCTTGAAGTAACACCGTATAATCAAGTGTTCATTAATGATGGCTTCCAAGTTCCAGTCTAAAACTGTATTCAAAAACCACCATATGCATTTAATGCTTAAAAATAACATAAATACATGCAAAAAATGAAAAATATCTATTTTTCGAGTTCAGATGACTTATGTTAAACCCAAACTGCCTGCTTTAATATGGCTTTTTAGATACCTGTTTTGACAGGATTATTTAGACGTCCATATATATCATCTGCACAATTTTATTCTAAACATATAGAATTTGTAGACTCCGCTTACGTAAATAGAATGAACTCTACCACTGCCTTCAGTCGTCCCAAGCCAGGATAAAGGAGAAGGGCGACGTCAATTGTCTTTGATGTCATACGATGTCATTATAAAACCATTACGCAAGTTTAATATTAGACACCTTTACATATGTCTCATACGATATTATAATAATCTTCTGCGGGTTTGTTCTACACTGGATCGTGCATTGTAGGGTAAGGTCGACGTAGACAGACACAAGATGTCATTAAACAATAAAACAACAACTACTACTACTACCACTTCCACTACTACTACTACCACTTCCACTACTGCTACTACTACTACTACTACCACTACTACTACTAATTGCGAGGATGTATGTATAGTTTCCCAGATTTGTAAACCCGCCACTCCGCATATTAAAGTACGCGTATTGGTCTGGGTCTTCTAGGCTCCGGATATCTACATACTGTTCGGTCTAGAAGTAGTTCTATATAGTCTAAAGTTGAGTAATGGCGCCAGCCATTGTCAAAAATGTTTTCAAAGAATACTCTATGCAAAGAATGTTAAACAATGGAAATACTAAAACTCTTCTACAGGTTAACTCGACGAACATTGGAACTACTTATAAATGCCGGACTCACTTATAAAGTGTAGAAAAGAGCTTTTTTATGTAAAGGAAGACTTGAAAGGTACTGTCTGCTACAAGATGCCGTTATAAGCATAAATTACTATTTATGAGAAACTTCTAGAGTAATGGAAATCTATAAAGTGAAAACGGAAGTGTCGATGTTAATATATGTACAGGTATGATAATTCTACCGAAACGAGGTGGTGGTGTCGATTAGAAACGAAACTTGTATGTATGACGAACATGGCAGCCGTAGCTTTCGTCAAAACTGAATACTTTTAATAATGTTAGGTTATATTTCACAATAACAACTACGATACGAAATTGCTCAATATTGATAAGCTGCGTTCTATGGCTACATCAGTGCAACCCTTAACTTTTCCATTGCCTTTCGTCGACTGGTACCAGTCGGAAGCCGCGAAAATAAGGTGAAGGGCTACGCTAATCACCTTTTCCATGAGACAGCGTCGATTAACAAAAACTATTACTAAGTAAGTAAGTAAGTAAGTAAGTAAGTAAGTAAAGCATTTGTAATTGCACCATACATCCATCGGCTGAGTGAGGAATCGCAATTAAATCAGTAAACCATTCCAATTGGTCAGTGCAGAATTGCTGATTCCCCGTCGGAAGAATTCAGCGAGGTAATGTCTGACGCCATGGAGAGACTGTTTTGTGTAGCTGATCGCAGAGATATGGATAGCGCTGTAAGGAAGATGGCAAATAAGCAGATTGCTTGGTTGAGAGAATCATACGTGTAAGTATAGCGATCTTGTAAGTGATTCTACAGCTGACCAATACTACTCCATTTGTCGCGAATCAGATTCCAGCAATCCTCGGCCGATGCCCCATGTATTGTTGTGTGCAACTAAGAGTGAGAACTGTGTAAATTTCCTCCCAACTGACGTCAACTGTCTTTTATGCCATAAGATATCAAAACTGCAAAAGTCCCTCCATCCGTTATTTATATCAAGTCCATGGAACCTGCAAAAGTAAGGTAAGTTTGCTAAAAACAGCTAGCCTGAAATTCAAATCAAGACAAACTCGACCAAATTGTCTTCGTGGCTGGCGCCAATCCTAGTAAAGAAGGGGGGACAAAAGAAGGGCGACTCTAATCAGCTTCGCTATGACACAGCATCATTAACACAAAAGTTATACCAATAAACTCGCCAGTTATCTATCCCATTTTGCATTGAAGTCTGCGCAAATGTTCCTTGCAGCCATGAGATGTCGCTACACACTCGACGCTGCTATTAATGTAAGGCATTTTAGACACCTGTGATTCGCTTTCTCCGACGTTATATAAGTCTCATTCTCGTGTAACTTATTTAATATTTGGATTAACTCCATACGTAGTGTGATTTCGACGTCAACGGTTCTGGCCACTGCAAGATGTCGCTAAACAATGGACATTAAACACAAGGGACGCCATAAAAAAGTTGTTACATTTACAATTACAGTACGAAATTACCAAGATCAATCATCAACTGTGATTTATTGCTACGAATGTTAAATTATCTATTTAACTCCGCCACTGCCTTGTTTGGGGGTAGTGCCAGTCCCAAGCCTGGATAAAGGAGGAGGGCGACGGCAACGGCCTTTGATGTCATAAGCTGTCGTTAAACAGTGGAACTACTACTAATTCGTTTATTTAACTTCGTTGTTTACCATCCTTGTGGTTTTTATTAAGCGAAGTTCGATGTAAACGATCCTTGCGGCCGTAAGATGTCGCTAAACACAGAAGATCCCTTAAGCTAGCAGTTGTGGATAAGAATGTAGTAGTTATATAATTTGCTTGGCCTCGGCAGACGACGGAGTGGCCAGTCCTCTCCCTCGCCGCATAAATTTCCCACTCAGTCTACGGAGGTGTACACTTGATGGCGGAGTTGGTTTAGGGGGCCCAATTGGAGTCGAAATCACGAAGCAAATGTTTGCTCTGGCGATGATTTGAACCCCCGAATAATCGCATGACAGTCGATCGCGCTAACCACTGGACTCTCGCACATCCTGATTCGTTTCGTAACAAGAAGTCAACTGTATTTATTGAGAGACTCGGTAAAGGAGGGAGGTGTATGGGATAATTTGGTCACGTTAACGTATTTATATGCAAGCAACAGAGTTTTTCCAATGACGCGTGAAGAGCTTGTGACGGGTGAGGGAGGGGAGGGAGGGCCGGTGATATACGCTGGTTAGACACCTTTAAATCGCGGTGTTCCGAACCTATAATTCCCAAGCTTCAATTTCATTCAAACAATAGACTCCATTCTTAGACTAATTCAGGGATAGTGTATTTCAACGTCTCTAACGAGTGGCAGCCACAAGGTGTCGTTGAAAAAAGGATTATAAACCATTGTCAATTGTTGCTCTTATGTACTACAATTATAACTGATTTATTACTATAATTGTGTTATAATTCTCATTTATAAAGAGCTATACTCCATCCTTCTTGTTTTCAATTAATTAATCGGGTTAAATGATTCACCACCGCTGTCCGTCTAAATGTTGACACACCATTTGAAGTGTTCCAAGCATAGACCCTCCTAGCGTGATATTTATATTAGGACAAACTCGGCAACTACTTTAAGTCGTGTGGTGCCAGTCCCAAACCTGGATAAAGGAGGTGGGCGGCGCGAATTATCTTCATGATGACAACACACTAAATCGCCTTCTGTCTATATCCCGTTTGGCGCTAAAGTCTGCGCAAATTTCCATGGCAGCCACAAGACGTCGCTTAACACTCGACGCTGCTATTAAATAAACGGTATTTTGGACACCTTTAATTTCTTTTCAGAAATGCTATATAAATCTCATTTCGTTTTATCGAATATGTGAAAACTCCGCCACTGCCTTGTTTGGGGTAGTGCCAATCCCAAGCCTGGATAAAGGAGGAGGGCGACGGCAACGGCCTTTGATGCTATAAGCTGTCGTAAAACTGAGGAACTACTACTACTATCATGTGACAGCCCTCATGTCAGGTGATGTCGACATAAACGACCCTGACAGAGGGAAGATGTCATTTAAACAATGAAAACTACTCACAAGGAATGTTTGACATCGGTTTTGCTAATTTTAAATCGATTTATCGGGTCAGATTCTTTACCACCTCTGCTCGTTTGAATGTTGACGCACCAACGGAGGTCCCCCAGGTACGGACCGTGCTAGCCCGAGATTCATATCACGAAAAACTCCGCCATTGTCTTTTGTCGGTTGGGACCAGTCCGAATGAGAGGGAAATGCGACGCTAATCATCTTCGTTATGACACAGCGTCGTTAAACAAGAAAATCCCGCCATGTATAAAAATCCCGTTTTGCATTGCCTTAAAGACCCTAGCAGCCATAAGATGTCGCTGAACACTCAACGCTGGTTCTAAGACGTCTTAAACACCTTTTATTCGCCTTACTGACGATATATATTTCTCATTGTAGGTTAAACGATTAATAATATGAGTCATGTATCGCCTTTCATATGAGGTGATGTCGACGTAAACGGCCCTGACAGCCGCAAGAAGTTCTTTAAACAATGGAAACTTCTAACATACATTTTTACGATAAGAAATGACTAACGCGCTATGTATCCATCAGCTGCGTTCTATCACTCTGTCAACGTAATCCTTAACTCCTCCGCTGCATTTCGTCGGTAGGAAGCTTGGGCGGAAGGTGACTGATTATTTTCGTTATGACACAGACACTTTAAAAACAAATTAAAGAAAAAAATGGCACTGAAGGGCAACGCTAATTATCTTTTTTATGACACAGCGTCGTTAAACAATAACTACACCAGAAATCGCCTAGTGTACATTCGTCGTGCACTTCTGTCTGCTCAAATATCCATAACAGCCATAAGATGTCGCTAAACATTCGGTGCAGCGATTAGTCGATACACAAACTCCGTCACTGCCTGGTTTCGGGGTAGTGCCAGTCCGAAGCCTGGATAAAGGAGGAGGGAGACGGCAACGGCCTTTGATGCCACAAGCTGTCGTTAAACTGAGGAACCACTAATGGATTTAGTCACTGACTTCTGACAACAGGTATCGACAAAAGATGTCGACGTCAACGTTTATGGCAGCCGCAAGATGTTGTGAAACAATGCATATTAGTCACAAGGGATGCATTACATAGATTCTTACAATTAAAATACGAAATTATTAAACCACATATTCATCCGCCGCGTTCTATCGCTGCGTATGCGCAACCTTTAACTCCGCCGCTGCCCTTTTATCTGGTGATGCCAGTTGGAAGCCTGGATAAAGGAAGAGGGCGACGCTAATCATCTTCCTTATGACAGAGCGTCGTTAAACTGAAACTACTACTGAGTAAATAAGTAAGTAAGCAATGTGTTTTTAACACATCACATGTCCATCGGCTGAGCGAAGAATCGTAGGCCTGGATTGGGTCACAGGGGTCAGACAAAAGAGTCGTAGAATTAGGTCTTAAGCCGTTTTAGAAATATATCTGTTGATATATTTCTTGGGTAGTGTAAAAAGAAAGACGATTCCAGATGGCTGGTGCAGAACTGATGAATCCATATCGGAAGAATTCAGACAATTAGTTGCTGATGTCAAGGAGAGACAAAATGTTTTGTGTAGCTGATCTGAATGGTCCTGTAAGGAAGATTACAAGTTGATTGGTTGAGGAAGTCTTACGTTTTACGTCTTGCTAGTGACTCCATCGGCGGGAATTAGATTCCTGCAATTCCCAATTTAGGAGACCAATGCCCCAAACACTACTGTGGGTATATAACAGTGAGAACTGTGAAAATATTTTATACCAACGTTAACTGTCTTTTATGCCACAAGATGTCGTTAAAACTGTAGGAGTCATCCATCCATCTATCGACGAGTTATTTATATCAAGTTCATATAGCGTGCAAGTAAGGTAAGATGGCGTTAAAACTTGACTGAAGCAATGCTCTAGTTAGATACCTTTAAATCGCGGAAATTCGATGCTATATATCTTTAAATTTCGTTCAACGATGGGTCGTCTCAGTTTGGGGTAACTCAGCGATGAACTTGAATTTGACGTCTCTAAATGAATGGCAGCCACAAGGTGTCGCTGATCGAAGGATAATGAAACCATCGTCAATTGTCTCGGAATTGTACTACAGTTATAGCTATAGTATTACTATAATTGTGTTATAATTCTTATTTACGATGCCCTATACTCCATTCTGCATGTTTTCAACGAATTTATCGACCGAGATCATTAACCACCGCTGTTCATCTGAATGTTGAAATGCCACTTGATGTGCCCTAAGTGTAGAACCTGCTAGCGTGAGATTTATTTTAGGAGAAACTCGGCAACTGCCTTTAGTCGGATGGTGCCCGACCCAAACCCCGATAAAGGAGGAGGGCGACGCTAATCATGTTCGTTATGATACAGAGTTGTTAAACAAAAACTACACATGAAATCCTCATGTGTACGTATATCCCGTTTGCCACTAAAGTCTGCGCAAATATCCATGGCAGCCATAAGACGTCGCTTAACACTCGACACTGCTATTAAATTACGGTATTTTAGACACCTTTAATTCGCTCTCACCAGTGTTATATAAGTCTCATTTTCGCTTATTCGATGACAGAAACCTTCACTCAGAGTTTTTCGTGTGAGGTGATATCCACGTAAACGGCCCTGACAGCCGGAAGTAGTCATTTAAACTATGAAAACTACTCACAAGGAATTCGTGACATCGGTTTTTACAATAGGAAATTGTCACCGAGCAATATGTTCATTAGCTGCGTTCAAATGTCTGTTCACGTAATCCTTAACTCCGTCGTTGCCATTAGGCGAGTGGTGCCAGCAGGAAGTTTCGATGGACGGTGACTGATCATCCTAGATACGACACAAATTGTTTAAAGAGAAATAACGGAAGGAAAATCTCCAGGTATCTTTTCAACTTTGGCGCAGAAGACGGCATTGCGCAATAAATATAAAATTTTCTCCTAGCCGCATTTAAATCACACATTTCCGAAACAATATAATCTTTTTAATTCGCTCAATCGCTGGGAAAAGGACTTTATGAACATTCAGAGATAAGGTCAACGTCAACGGCCTTGCAGCCACAAGATGTCGTTAAACACTAACAATTCAATGGTTTCTTTAAACACCTTTAAGGTTTCTTTGACTGAATCTATAAATAATTGTCCGAAGTTGCCTAATCGCCACTGCCTTGTTTGTGGATAGTGCCAGTCCCAGCCTGGATAAAGGAGGAGGGCGACGGCAATGGCCTTTGATGCCATAAGCTGTCGTTAAACTGCGGAACTACTACTTAATAGATTTAACTCCGCCACTGCCTTTCTTGGAGGTAGTGCCAGTCCCAAGCCTGGATAAAGGAGGGGACGACGTCAACGGCCTTTGATGCCATAAGATGTCGTTAAACACTGGAACAACTGCTGCGTCAGTGCTTCCAATGATAACGTTGACTGCTTCTGGGTGAGGTGAAGACGACGTACACAAAGGTCCCAGTGGCCGTCAGATGTCGTTCACCCTCGAAAAATCATAACAGGAAGATATACATCATTTAGACACCTTTTTAAACGGCCCTTTTACCGCATAAAGAATGCAGCCGTTAATGCACAGTTATAGTATTTCTAATCGAAGGGTCAAGTTAAAGATCCGTTCTGCATCCGCAATAAGTCGCTAAGCACCGAAGAATAAACATTCCGTATCGATAGCCCACGAGGTAGCAATGGGCATGAAGTACTACCTTTTTCTTCGCCTCGGCAGATGAATGCGGGTGAGCAGCCCAATCCCTGGCCACCTGATCTCATTTATTTCGACGGAGTTTTACTCATTATAGCTGAATTGTATAGAGGGGCGCAAGTTGAGCTGAAATCTCGAAAAAAATTCCTGCCCTGGCGGGGGTTTTGAACACCCAATTGTCTCTTGACAATCCTGCGCCGTAACCGAGTGACTATCTATGGTCCTGATTGATACTCAAGTCATAAAAAATAAACTGTATTTATACACCTTTAAAATGCTTTCCTAGCAAATTATATAAACCAGCTGCGGTTGGTTAAATTGATGAATTTTGATTAGACTATTCTAAAGTGATTGTAAGGTGAGCCAAGGTCGACATCAACAGCTTTGGCAGCCACAAGATGTTATAAACATGGATCTATGGCACCGAAAGGGAAGCAACTATATTAATATATGGACATTTATGATACGGTATCGATATGAGGAGGCATGCAACATCGATAAATATGAAACTTGTAAGAAACCATCAACTTAACGACCGCGGCGTCCGTAAGGTGTCGCCAAACACCTACTACTATTAATAATGTTAATTTATGTTAAGACACCGTTAATTAAACCTCTTTTGACTATCTATATCCGTCTTTTTCGCTTGGTTATTGACCTGGAACCGAAGCCTTACTGCCTATGAATTTTGTTTTGACTGAGCGAATGTGATTCAACCAACGATTAACCGCATCTGCTTTCTATATATATATATATATATATATATATATATATATATATATATATATATATATATATATATATATATATATATATATATATATATATATATATATATATATATATATATATATATATATATATATATATATATATATATATATATATATATATATATATATATATATATATATATATATATATATATATATATATATATATGATATCCAAAATAGTTAAATATTTGGCAAGTCCGAAGTACATGACCTTGGTCTTAGTAAGATGTCAATAAATGCCGAAGGAGAAGATGACATGAAGAAGTCATGAGTACGAAGTGTTAGTGACTAAATATTTCTCAGCCTCGGCATATGAGAGCGAGTGACAAATCCTCCCCTTGCCGCCTCATCTTCCAACTAAGATCAGTGTAGCCATTGCCTAGGGGGAGCAAGTGGACCTGACATCTCGAAACACACCTCTGCTCAGGTGCGGATTTGACCAACGGACAACCAACCACTGGACTACCGCGCATTCTGTTTAATACACGAATCATTACATGAATTAAATTGCATTTAGACACCCTTAAAAGGCTTTCATTCAGCTTTAATAAGCACCAACGTCACTTACACTGCCAGTAAACTCCGCCGCCGCCTTGTTTGGAGGTAGTGCCAGTCCCAAGCCTGGAAAAAGGAGGAGGGCGACGGCAACGGCTTTTGATGCCATAAGCTGTCGTTAAACTGAGGAACTACTATGCTGCCAGTAATTAACTCCTCCACTGCCTTATTTGGGGGGTAGTGCCAGTCCCAGGCATGGATAAAGGAGGAGGGCAAAGGCAACGGCCTTTGATGCCATAACCTATCGTTAAACATTGGAACTACTACTATCATTGAGTCAAAATACAAAGCATTCCCATATAGTTTCAGATCGACGTCAACGGCCCTGGCAGCCATGAGATATCATTAAACAATGGAAACTACCTATTAATTGCAAGTATCTGTGTGGAGATTCGTAGATTCGTAGCACAGTCACTGTGCTACGAATCTACGAAGACTGTGCTACGAATCTCCACACAGAATACTTGCAATTAATTAATTCGGTAACCGAAGGCATTAAAACAGGCGGATCCAATTGGGTCATCTAGGCTTCAAATATCCACATTCTTTGTTGGGTAGAAGTAGCGCTATATAATCATAAGTTCACTAATGGCGCCACACATTGTGAAACTATGAGCGAAAAATATCATATGCAAAAAATGCTTTACAAAGAAAAAAGAAAATATTCAAAAATATATTTTTCATTTTTAGCTGACTTACAAAAAACTGGCCATTTTATTTTTTTATCACGACAACCGTTCCATTGTAGTGCAAGGATTCCGGTTTTATTTCATTTAAACAAACTTAGACGCCAATTTTAATGTTAACATTCAGATTTCATAAATCGCCTGTTATTGTTTATATTATTAGCTAACAACTGCTCATTATCGAGAAGAACCAGTTTCACGCAAAGGTCCTTCGGGCCGTCAGATGTCGCTAAGCAACGGTTGACCCTCAAAACACAACAGGAAGATTTAGTGCATTTGGACACCTTTAAAACTTGTTCTCCTAAGATATATATTAAGCAGCCGTAGGATACTGACTAGTCCTCTTTGCCTATACGTGGGGTCGATGTAAAACGATACTGGCAACCGTAAAACGTCGCTAAGCACTGAACAAGAAGAAGGAGCAGGAGCTGGCCCTTATGCTAGCCTAGGGTAGTTGTGGGTCTGAAAATACCAGTGACCTCATTTTCTTAGCCTGAGCATAAGATTACGATGACGATTACTGACCGTTAGTGAAAGATGAGGCAGCGAGGGAGAGCATTTGCCAACCGCCCTCATCGTAATTCCGAGATTTCTACAGCGCCCAACGAAAGCCGCGCCGCGGGGACCAGCTTATTCACAGGCGCTCAGTCAAAACAAAATCGATAGGCAAAGGATTGCGGTTCCGGATCCAAAAATCAGACGGAGAGACAGTGTGGCAGCTACGGGTTGTGGTGTTTGAGATTGGAGAGGAGAGAGAGAGAGAGACAAGAGGAAGAAGGGGTGTTAGGATAGGATCTGTGAAAGAGGAATGTTTTGAATTTTGAGTGAAAGGCCGAAGCAGAAATTGCAAGCGTTGAGCATCGATGAGTTTCTATGATGGGTCAGAAAACTGTTCTGGGGGGGGGAGTTTTTGGACTCATTTGGTAGGGGCGCAAGAGGAGCCAAAGTCTAGAAAGAAAGACGCCCTGGCCGGGATTTGTCAGCTTGTCGAAGCTCCAAATACACAAACTACGATTTCTCGTGGTAGCGCTATTAAACTATACGTTCAATAATGGCCGCTATAACTGTGATACTATGTGCCAAAAATAACACATGCAATTAACGCTACACAAAATTTATAATTGCAAGCATTTGTGAAATTTATTTTTTCAACTGATATAATTATAATAAACCAAAACCGCTAACTTTAATTTGATTTGCACATCCTAGACACCCGTTTTACTCTGAACATTGAGATTTTATCAGCCTCCGGTTACGTAAATTATAATCATTAAACTTCACCACTGCCTTGTTTGGGGTATTGCCAGTCCCAAGCATGGATATAGGAGGAGGGCGACGTCAACGGCCTTTGATGCCAAAAGCTGTCGTTAAACTGAGGTACTACAATTATAATCATTCACTACAGGGAACCTTCATAAGAAGCGATTCGACGAAAACGCTTCTGGTGACCGTCAGATGTCGCTAAAGAATGGCTAATCCTCAATTCATAAGAGGAAGTTACACAACATTTGGACACCTTTTAAACGCTACATTGTGCGTTTATTAAACGCACATGATCGTTGCCATAATAATAGAGTGAACAAATACGAGTTACATTAAACAGGTGTCAGTTAGATGTCGATAAACACAGAAGAAGAAGAAGATTGTAATTGTAATCTGACATTTATAAGGCGCCACTTCAAGAATTGACTCATCAGAGGCGCTCCCGACCCGAACCAGTGAGACCACTGTCAAATAATACAGACTTACTTCAGGCGCTTGCGAAACTGCGGAAGGGAGAAACTGAGGAATGCAAGCCGGAGCCCTCGGGAAAGGCGATTCCAGCTATTAGGTCCAACATAGGCAAAGCTTCTAGACTGCGCTGTAGCAGTGCGCATACGAGGAACAGTCAGGAGTCCAAGGGAGGCCGACCGGAGAGTGCTACGACCTGGAACCAAGGAGACCGAAATGCAGAAGTCCCTAAGATATGATGGAGCAGAGCCAACGAGACAATTACGCATAAGCGTTAGGATCTTGAACTGGATACGCTACTGAATGGGGAACCAGTGCAGAGTGTCCCGCATAAAGGAAGTTATATGGCCATACCTGGGGACGCCTCCAATAGGATGATATGAGGAAGTCATGTGTACGTAGTGTTACTGACTAAATTTTTCTCAGCCTCGGCATATGAGGTCGAGTGGCAAATCCTCTCCCTCGCCGCCTCATCTTCCCACTAATTGTCAGTGTGATCACTGGCTAGGGGGCGCAAGTGGAGCCGAAATCTCGAAACAAATTTCTGATCAAACGGAGGTTTGGCCAACAGGCAACAACTGGACTGCCGCGCATAAGGTTTAATAACCAAATCATTACATGCAATTAACTGCATTTAAACACCTTTAAAACGTATTCACGTCAGTTTATATAAAATTCAGCCTCAATTAAACCCGTTTGGAACGATTTAT
This sequence comes from Norana najaformis, assembly GCA_964023275.1. NCBI lineage: Eukaryota > Metazoa > Annelida > Clitellata > Crassiclitellata > Hormogastridae > Norana > Norana najaformis. Next base: position 48,463,567 of record OZ029916.1, on the reverse strand, counting down.
TAGTTCGCAAGAATGCATGCAGAGATTCGTAGATTCATAACCCAGCCGCTGTACATTAAAATGTAGCTGATCTGAATATTTCATCGACAATCCTAAGTGGCCACACTCTGTGCGATCTTCAAATAGCGCTATATATTCATAAATTCAGTAATGGCGACTCCCATTATAAAGTTCTATACAAGACATTACATAAGCAAAGAATGCTATACAAATAAACAAAGAAACAATGAAAACTTGTATATTAAATTTTCAGGTGACTTAAATAAAACCAAAACTGCGTACTCTAATTATTTACTAAGACGGCCGCTTCATCTGTTTTACTGAAACCCCGTTTAAATTCGCAAAACTTAGATAAGCATTTTACAGTGGGAATTGACGTTTAACAATTCGACTTTTGTTTACCTTATTAGACTTGAAGTTCTTCCTCATGTTTAGAAAGTAGCAGATCAGAGTGAAAGGTTCTGGCGGCCGTCAGATGTCGCTAAATTTTGCTAATTCTCAAATCAGAAGAGGAAAATATACAACATAGAGACACCTTTCAAACGGTTAATTTTGCGGCATATATGAAGAAGCTGCATCTAATCGACTGTTAATAACTCGCCACTGCCTTGTTTGGGGTAGTGCCAGTCCCAAGTCTTGATAAAGGAGGAGGGCGACGGCAACGGCCTTTGATGCCATACGCTGTCATTAAACTGAGGAACCACTATTAATATATTGAGCAGACACAAGCAGTTTGATGTTAATAGTCTTGGTGGCCGTCAGATGTCGCTAAACAATTGGCTAATTCTTTAATCAGAACATGAAGACGTGGAATATTTGGACACCTTTAAAACAATTCCTGGTAAGCTATATATAAGGAAGCTGCTTTTTATAATTATGTCATGGTTTATTTGTAGCCAAAAGAAAAGGTTGACGAATACGAAACTGGCGGGCATAAGATGTGGCTAAACACTGAAGAACATGTTGCCCGTAAGACTGTAGCCTTGAGGGCGTCATGGATATGAAGTATTAGCGACTTTATTTTTCTCAGCCTTTGCAGATGAGGGCGGATGGCTAGCCCTCTTTCCTCACCGCCTCGTCTTCCATCTTCCATCTCAGTGTACGGAAATGTATGCATTGTAGATGAGTTAGCTGGGGCGGGGCAAGTGAAACCGAAATCTCGAAACAAATTTTTGCCTTGACGAGGATTTGAACCCTCGAGTTCTAGCTTGACAGTTCATCTCGCTAACAACTACAGTCACTACACTATCGTGCACCCTGATTGATACTCATTTTGTAACTTAAAACAAGCTGTTTTTAGACACCCTTAAAATTAGTAGTTCCTCATTTTAACGACTGCTTATGGCGTCAAAGGCCGTTGACGTCGCCCTCCTCCTTTATCCAGACTTGGGACTGGCACTACCCCCACACAAAGCAGTGATGGAGTTACACCCTTAAAACGATTCACTTTCAGTTTATATAAATGTCAGCTTCGTTCATTTCCGCACAGTTTACTCGTAAAGTACGGTCTGCGTTGACGGTCGTGGCAGCAAATACGACGGCGTTGAACGGCGAGATAAGACCAACGCAACATGTTCGTCTAAAAGCGGATATTGTCTTAACCATTTTCTTCTTCGGACTGCTACTGCGATCAGTCTGCCGACCCATTGCTATTTTAATTGAAATTGTTACGGATTTTGAGTTTTCGGAAGTTTCCTCCGGTCCGTGATTACCTCCCTCTGTCGGTTGTTTACCGTCTCTGCACATCGAAGAACTCGGATCTGATGGAGTCAACCAGTCTCCAAATATCCACCCTCTGTGAGGTCTAGAAATAGATCTAATTTATCACAAATTCATTAATAGCGGTTTCCAGTCTAAACAAGGACACACAAAAATACCAAATGCACCGAATGCTATACAAAATCAAATCAGAAATTGCAAAAAGAATAAAATATATTTCTTTTTCTTTTCCAGGCGACGCTAATTTGCTTGGTCTGTCCTTACGATTTTAGAAATGAGAAATCAGCAGATAATTTTACCTAATGTGTTTCCCGGTTTAGCCAGGGTACCAGAGATGACAATATTGGGTGTTACCCTATCGAGGATGTTAAATTTTGATTCTCATATTGATCGGATTCATAGTCAGGCGCGTCAGTCTTTATATGCCATGCGAATTCTTGTATCACATGGCCTAACTGGCCCTCGGCTCTACGACGTTGTCCGAGCCACAACACTGGCCAGGATGCTGTACGCCTCTCCCGTGTGGTGGGGCTATGCTGGGGCACAGGCTAGAGCTCGGCTTCAGGCTTTGATGCGGAGACTTGTGCGTCTCCGCTATCTTCCTGGGAACTCCCCAACGTTCGATGAACTCTGTGGCACAGCTGATGCTCGTCTCTTTAGAGCAATCTTGATCAACCCAAATCATGTCTTACATCAGCTACTCCCACCAATTAAAACCCTCAGTTATTCCCTACGGCCCCACACCCATGATCGTATCATTCCTCCTGCTGACAATTTATCGCGTAAATGTTTTATTGTTAGGATGTTGTAGGAATATTAAGTTTTCTTGTGTTCTTAAATACTTGTAAACCGATGTGCGATTAGCTATTGGTTAATAAAGAATATACTTACTTACTTACTTATTTAGAGATTCGAGTCGGGCCATCTAGTGAACGAAACTGAACAAGTTCGCTTAAATGGACACTACTACCATCTGGCGAATGTTGGCAGCACTACCAAGGAATTCGAGATTAGCCAATCACTGCTCCTTAAGCTGACCAATCACAAGGTTTATTTTGTCAACCAATCACTTAGAAGATAGCTTGCGCGCGTGAAACGGCTATAAATAAACGTGGGATTCTGGGTATCATCGACAGTTTGGGACTTGAACGGCACCATGAAGAAGGGTCCGAACCTCACAATGGAGCAGCGAGTTCGTGTGTCCGTGATGGATCAAGAGGGCTTTTCGAGTCGCCAGATCGCCAGAAGAATTGGCTGCAGTCAGAGCGCGGTTGTCCAGATTCTGAAAAAGATTAAGGAGACGGGGTCAGTGGTCGACAGGGTTCGCACGGTCATCCACGCGCGTCGACGTCACACCAGGACCGCGCACTTTGCCGCATATCTCTTGCCAACCGCAAGATGTCGTCACCTGAACTGCTATGTGAGTGGTGGGAGAAGTGCAACGTCGCTGTCAGCTCATCAACAGTGCGTCGCCGGTGCCTGCAGTTCGGTCTGAGGGGATGCAAGGCACGGGGATGCCTCTGATAACCGACGTCCAGAGGCGCAACCGAATCCTGTGGCCATGGCGGTACTCCAGATGGAGTTGTAAGATGTGGAGAAGGTGCTTTTCAGCGATGAAAGCACCTTCTGCTTGTTTGGCAACCAAGGACACAAGTATGTGAGGAAGTTTCCTGGAGAAGAATTCAAGCCAGAGTGCCCGAACCTGACGGTGAAGCATCCCCTGAAGATCATGGTCTGGGGCTGCATGGCTACCAGTGGCGTCGGGCGTCTGCATATCGTCGATGGAACGGTCAACGCGACCAAGTACATCGAACTACTGCAGAAGTGCATGTTGCCATCAGCTCAGCAGCTGTTCCCGCGTCAGTTCTTGTTTCAGGATGACAATGCGTCATGCCATCGTGTCAAAACTGTCACCAAGTGGAAGCACCAGACCAACATCAGAACGCTGGACTGGCCCGCCCAATCACCGAATCTGAATCCGATTGAGAATCTCTGGCACAAAGTAGCCTTGGAAATATCCAAGAGACATCCGACCACCAAGCACCAGCTGATCGAGTCGCTCATTGCCGCCTGGAACCGTGTCGTAACCCGTGACCACCTCGTCAAGCTGATCCACTCAATGCCGACACGATGCAGACAAGTGGTAAAGAGCAAGGGCTGGCTCATCAAGTACTGAACCATCATTGACACATAAAATCGGCCTTTTCCAAGGCCACGACATGATAGAGAAGGCTTACGATCGCAGAGAAATGCTCGTTATTTCATCTCAACACATGCACGTGTACTATACACAGAAGAGGCATGGGCCGGTTTTTTGACTTTTTTCATATCGTCCTATCCACCATGTGGTAAAAATTTATTGTCATGTTATTTCAAAGAAATAAAGTTACGAAATGGTAAACAAACTATATGACAACAATTATTTCATAAGCACATTATTACCGCAACATTATTTACCTCAATACAGAGCAGTGAATCAAAGAATTGCAAAAATTGGCAGGTGATTCAAAACTTTTGCACACCACTCTATAAAGAGCGGCTGCGTTGGAACTTTGGTTAAATAGTTTTTGGCAGCCCTTTAACTTATTCGGTAAGTCCGAGGTAAACGATCCTGGATTCGCAAAATGTCAAAAAACACTGAAGAAAGGTAGTCATTCGTGATTATGAAGTGTTACTGACTATATTTTTCTTGGCCTCGGCAGACGCAGAGGTAGCCATCCGTTTCCCTCGCCTCATAAATTGGCCATTCAGTGTACAGAATACGAATGATAGATGGGTTTGTTAGGGGCTCAAGTGGAGTAGAACCCCGGACCTATCCCTAGATTGCTCATCGCGTTAACGACTAGACTATGGCACACCCTGATACTCGTTTCATATCATAGAATAAACTGTATTTAGACACCCTTAAAACGCTTTCATTGAAAACTATATAAACCTCGGTTGAGTTTCTTCGTCGATTCATACGAGTTTGTCGTCATATATTGTTGTTATTATGAAAATTTCTAACGCGCGCAAAGTCACATCGAAATGCGAATCGGAGGCGCGGGTTATAAACACGTATCTATGAAGCAGAATCGAAAGTGACTTTATTAATATGTGGACAGTTTAAATACTCGTATCGATACGAACAGCCATGTAGTAGCGATTAAAAACTAAACTTGTAAAAACCATCAGCTAAAACAACCATTCAGACATCTGGATAAAGGAGAAGGAGGATGACGCTAATCATCTTTGATGGCACACTGCGTCGTTAAACAAAAACTATTGCTATTCTCTGTGTGCTTATACCGAACTCACCCACTATGTATGGTAAGTTTGATGATAACTAACCTGGGAGCCACAAGGTGGTAGCCACAAGGTGTAGTGAAATAGTGGAAACAACACCAACTGTAGCTATAAACAAACACGACAACACATTCGCATGCATGTCCGTTGGTCATATGATGTCCATGGTGTCTCTCCGTTGCTAAGTTATCGGACGTTTCTTTAAGCACTCAAACTCTCTGAAGGTTTTAAGTAACGCTGTATAATCATAAGTTCATCATCGGCGGCTTCTAATCTAAAACTGTGCACACATATTAAATACTATATGCAATTGGTGCTACACAAAATAACAAAAAATATGAATTGAATTGAATTTGAATTGAATTTTGTTTATTGAATCACCAACAATCTAAACAGTTACAGCAGTTTCACCGAAAATATTACAAGTGCTGGCGTCAAAGGACAATCCAGAAGGGGGAAATGTCACGCTATAATATGGATTACCCTTTCACATGATTCATGTGCAGGCGGTTTATGCAATACGGCATGTAAGCCAAAAACTGATTAAATTGGACCCCAGGATAGTTTACAGTATGACAAGTAGGAAAATATTAATGAGGTATTCTTAGGTAAGGTATGCTTAGGTACACAGTGACGGATACGTGACAGAATTATTATTTTTGTATTTCTAAATGTTGATATTCTTTAAAAGTAATACATACATTTTAAGCAAGAAGTTCAAATACCAAATGCATGCAGCAATCCTATCCTTGTAAACATATGACGAAAATAAACGTTTGATTGATTTATTGATTGATTGATTGATTTATGTATCTCCAGTAATGCAATTATACTAATTCGATAAAGAAAAGCGAGCCGAGTCGTCATAAACGGTCTTGGCACCAAACATCGAACAACGGCTAATCCTCGATTCATAACAGTAAGCTAGCGCGCATTTTGGACACCTTAAAAAATTCATTGTGCCTTATATAATGAGCAGCTGCGTTGGAACTCTGCCACTGCCTTGTTTGAGGGTAGTGCCAGTCCCAAGACTGGTCAAAGGAGGAAGGCGAAGGCAACGGCCTTTGATACCATAAGCTGTCGTTAACCATTGACAGCAGTCGATTCATGCTTAAGACCTTGTTCGTATGAGGTGAACTGTGAGAGTATGGTCCATGTTAACAGCCACGGGTTGTCGTTAGACAATGGAAGCATCTGTTTTAGACACCATTAAAACATTTTCAACCACTGCTATATATTGAACTGCGTTCGATCACCAATTTGGCCCCATATGATGTGGTGTATATCTATGGTAAGGTTGACGACGACCGCCTGACGGTCACAAAATGTCGCTAAACAATGACTAATCCCAAATACTAATGTATGTGTTTTCAACATTTTAAAATACCTATGAATAGAATCAGGGTAATGTCGACGTAAAAGGTCCGGCCGGCCGGCTGTAAGTAGTCGCTAATCAACAGCTAATCTTCAAATCTGAACAAAAAGATGTAGAACGTTTGGACACCTTTTAAGTCTTTCTTTTGCTGTGTATATATAGAACTACTTCGTTTGTGATAAAGTGTTTTCCAACGGCATAAGGTTAGTTCGACGTACCCGATTCTGACATCGGCAAGATGTCAGCATACACTGAAGGAGATGCAGTCATTGCAAAGTCATGACTACGAAGTATTACTGACTTCATTTTTCTTAGCCTCGGCAGTTAAGGGCCGGTGGCAAGTCTTCTACGTGGCTACCTCATCCTTTCTCTAATGAGTGTACTCATTATAGATAAATTGGCTAGGGGTCGCAAGAGGTGTCGAAATCTCGAAACAAATTTCTGCTCGGGGGATTTGATCAGCGCGCAACCATTAGACCCATGCGCATTCTGCTTATTACCCAAAATCATGACATAAAATAGACTGCGTAAACTCCACAATTGCCTCTAGTCGGGTATATATCAAGTTCGTAGAACCTGCAAAATAAGGTAAATTCGACGTTAATGGCGCTGGCAACCGCAAAGACGTAGTTAAAATTTGAATGAAGCAATGCAACGGTTAAACACCTTTAAGTCGTGGTAATTCGATGCTATATATTCTTAAATATCGTTCAAACTATGGAGCAAACTCCGCCACTGCCTTGTTTGCGGTAGTGCCAGTTCTAAGCCTGGATAAAGGAGGAGGGGAACGTCAACGGTCGTTGATGCCATAAGATGTCGTTAAACATCGGAACTACGACTGTCGACGAAATAGGCCACGACAGTCGCAAGATGTCCTTAAACAATGGACACTACTCATACAGGATACCATTCATAGGTTTTTACAATTACAACACGAAATTGCAAAGCTATATATTCATCAGCTGCTCTCTATCGCTACGTCGATCCATCCATTAACTCCGCCACCATCTTTAATGGGGTGGTACAGTCGGAAGACTGGACAAAGGAAGAGGACGACACTAATCATGTTTGTTATAACACACCGTCGTTAAAAATAAAAACTACTAATAAACAATGTGCACTGCAAATGCCCATATTAGACACCTTTAAAACACGTTCATCCGACACTATATATAAATGATTTGTTAGTAGGTATTTAATCTTTCGGACGTATGCGGTAAACATTGAAGATTACATCTAGGAAACAGTGTCGTCTCGGTCAATAGTTGATTGTAATTCAAATGAGGGTTCAACGAACAATCATCAATATCAATGAAAGATTCAACAATTTCCCGACCTGTTATATGACATGTTGGTATTTAAGAAGTTTGTAATATATCGTTATTTCCAATTCATTTTTTAAAGAAATTGTAAAACATTCTTTTCAAATAAAACTTACATTTATTAACAAGAACTTTAAATACTAAATGTATTATCTGAAATATATATATTTCAGATAATATATTATCTGAAATATATATATTAGCCGCGTTTAATGGGAATTAAACTGCGCCACTACCTTTCATCGGGTAGTGCCAGTCTCAGCCTCACTTTTGATGCCATAAGATGTCGATAAACACTGGAACTACTAGCTAACAGCAACTTTAACAGAAATTAAAATATTAAAAAAGAAACAGTGAAAACATTACGAAATTTTTTTCTAATAGACGTCCACGGTCTTTGATGTCATGAAATGTCATTAAACATTGGAACTACTACTACTAAAGCCTGACTTTGTGGAGAGTTTGCCTCTACTGATGAGATTGTGAGTTAAGGTATGGTCGGCGTCAACTGCCTTGGCAGCCACAAGATGTCATTATAGACACGTATTAGTGGAGCGAAAACGGAAGTGACAATATTAATATTAATGTATGGCCAAAAATGATCCGATCAACCATGCAGTATCGACTAAAAACGAAACTTGTAGGAATCCACCAGTTTTGCAATCATGACATCCCTAAGATGTCGTCAAGCACTGAATACAATTAATGATGGGTTATGTTTATACCCATGGAATTCCCGCATCAAGCCATTCTGTTTAAAGCCCATAATAATATATGAAATACGATGTATTTAGACACTCTTGAAACGCTTTCAGTGCAAAATATATAATTATCAAAGGTTGCAGTAAAGTTAGATTTAAATAGCACACAATTCTTTCCAATCGACGGCCTCTGATGCCATTAGGTGTCGTTAAAAATTGATACTAAACTAAACGCCAGACTCACTTAAAAAGTGTGGAAAAAGCTATTCCGTTAAGATCGACGTGAAAGGTACTGGCAGCCACAAGATGTCGTTTTAAGCATAATGCTATTAAGAAAGGTTGATGTCAACGGGCTTTGATCCCATTAGATGTTTTCATACAATGGAAACTGCTTACTAATTCAAAGTATGTATGTGCAGATTCGTAGATTCGTAACCCTGCCCGTGTTTACATTAAAGAACGTGGATCTGAATATGACATCGACACTCCCAAATGCCGGCAGTCTGTGCGCTCTTGATGAAGTGCTGTATTTTCATAAGATCAATAATATTGTCGGTTCCCACTCTGAAATCGTGTAAAACCAATGCAAATAATGCTATACAAAATGAACTCCCCCGCAGCCGTTAGTCGGTTAGTGCTAGCCGCAACCTGGAAAAAGGAGCAAGGCGACGTCAACGGCCTTTGATGTCATCAGATGTCTCTAAGCACTGAAGAAGAAGAAGCTGGCCCTGAGGTAGTCATCGGTATGAAAGTACTAGTGACTTCATTTTTCTCAGGCTCGGCAGATAAGGACGGGTGGCTAGCCCCTTCCTCACCGCCTGATCTTCTCACTCAGTTTATGGAGGTGTATGTGTTGTTGATTAATGTGGCAGCTGAATTGGCTAGGGGGCGCACGGGAACCAAAGTCTCAAAACATTTTTTCCTTTGACAATGATTCGAAACCTCGAATTCTCGCTTGGCGGTCCAAAGAAGTTGTAATACTAAACGCATCCTCTAATCATGCAATCATCTTGTAATCATGTGATGACAATAAACTAATGATTGATTGATTTGTAGATATCCAGTTATGTAATAATACTACTTGCTTAAAAAAAAACAGTGGATTTGACATAAACGGTCTTGGTGGACGTCTGATGTCGCCAAACAACGGCTAATCCTCATTTTATAACCGGGATCTACATTGCATTTGGACACCTTTAAAAACGCTTACTAGTGCTCATATAAATTAGCCACGTTTAATTATCGTAGTTCAAAACTTCGCCACTGCCTTGTTTGGGGTAGTGCCAGTCCGAAGCCTGGATAAAGGAGGAGGGCGACGTCAACGGCCTTTGCTGCCATAAGATGTCGTTAAACTGAGGAACTACTATTGTGGTTCAAGTGTTGCTATTCGGTAAGTTCGAGATCCGGGTATCCGTCAGTTGTCGATAAGATAAGGATGTTATGAACACTAAATGTCGGCGTATGATGGCGGTGGCAAGTCCTCTTCCTCGCTACATCACCTTCCCGCTGATAGTCATTGCACTGTTACGCAGTCCGTTTCATACCCATCACATGACATAAAAGTATTATTTAGACTTCCTTTATGCGGGACACTCTGCACTGGCTTCCCATTCAGTCGTTTATCCAGTTCAAGATCCTAACACTTATGCGTAATTGTCTCGTTGGCTCTGCTCCATCATATCTTAAGGACTTCTGCATTTCGGTCTCCTTGGTTCTAGGCCGTAGCACTCTCCGGTCGGCCTCCCTTGGACTCCTGACTGATCCTGGCATGCGCACTGCTACAGCGCAGTCTAGAAGCTTTGCCTATGTTGTACCTAATAGCTGTAATCGCCTTTCTCGAGAGCTCCGGCTAGTATTCCTCAGTTTGTCCCTTCCGCAGTTTCGCAAGCGCCTGAAGTCTGTATTATTTGACAGTGGTCTTACTGGTTCCTGTCGGGAGCGCTTCTGATGAGTCTATTCTTGAAGTGGCGCTTTATAAATGTCAGATTACAATTACAATTACAACCCTGCTGATGATGTCAGAATATTCAAATTCTTTATTATCATGCTCGGCCTTGCAGTTTCAACGATTGGACCGATCGTTTGGTGAGTTATGGCTGCCGTTCAAATTCGCCTTGTCATGGTCAAACTGTCCATGTTGAACAACGGATCTCCTTGGCGTGCTTAGTCAAGACCCAGTAAACCCCCAGTAAAACCCACATAATATTCACACATTAGCTAAACTGGTCTTCTCCATTTAACTATTTACTTATATTCTTGCTGGCCGGCTTAAGCTAATACTAAAACTAATCAATCATAACTAACTTCTAACCAATTATGTCAACTAGTCAGTTGTAAATAAAACTAGTCAAGTAAGTATGTACAGAATTACAAGGCAAATGCAGATTGGAGAGGACGACTCGCTGCAGGTGACGCTAATCTTTTTTTGTTACGACATAGCTTCGTGAAACAAAAACCTCTATAAGGTAAATGAGTAAGTAAGTAATTCATCTATTTAAACGCCATATGTCCATCGGCTGAGCGAGGAATCGTAGGCGAAACAGTGAGAACTGTAAAAGAATAATTCCAACCGACACCAACGGTCTTTGATGCCATAAGATTGTCGTTAAACTGTAGTAATCCATCCTTCTAATCTGTCTACAGTAGATTGATATCAAGTCCAACTTCGGATCGATGAGAGCCAAAGACAAGACAGGACAAGACAACGAACACGAAACAAAATTAAGAATATGAAAATATTAATTGATGTGGATCAACATCAAAAAGCCTAAAAAATCACATTTTATTCCAGACTCGATTTCAAGAAGGCGAAGATCGCTTGAGTTCGGAGACACGTGGACTGCACAACCTCTCATTCGACCAACCGTGGTCGCTGTCTGTGCAGTGTCGAGTGAAGTGCGAACGTGACGTCATATCCGCTGGGTACGATTCTATAGGGATCAAGAGATCAGCAATGTCTACGTCTTCGGTTGTCAATGGTATCGGAGTAAATGTTGCGTCAACGGTATAACCGGTGGCGCCCCGCAGCGTCTGCATGACATCGCGATCAGTCTTTCAAGTCCTTGGGATTTGAGATCTGTAACGTGGCCCTTGCCGACGAATTTATTTATTTCAATGTTATTCCTTTCTTTATTTATTATCAAGAAAGGCAATTTTTCTAATGAGAAAATCCTAAATAAAACGTTAAAACAGTTGCACACCTCTTTAACGATCAAACGTGCTATATAAATAAGGCTCTGCTTCATCAAGCTGTGATAACTGCTCGATAATCCTGCTGGCTGTAAATCGTCGCCACTGCCTTTAATTTGGTAGTGCCAGTCCCAAGCCTGGATTAACAACAGTTACGACAAAAACAACACATTCACATGAATATGAATGTGGCTCGATCGACATCAATCTAATCCTACTCTCCACCGTTCTAGATCTCTGTCTATTTAAATAATATTCAATTATTTAAATTTCAATTATTTAGATTATTTAAATAATAGCAGAGTAGTAGTAATTCTAATGTTTAACGACATCTTATGGCATCAAAGGCAGTTAACTGTCGACCACGAAGATTAGTTTTCAATTGCTAGCCAGGACTGATATTTTTCAATATTTCTGTCCCTAACCAACTCAGGCCAATGATGAGTACACCCGCTACACATTATATACACATTAAAGAATGCGGATCTGAATTGGTCGTCGAGAGGACAAATATCCAACTATGACGTATCGATGTAGCGCTATACAATTGTAGGTGTATTAATAGCCATCTGTTATACAATATTCCAAAAATAACATATGCAAACAAATGCTATAAAAATGTTAAAAACTGCAAACATTTGTAAATTCTATTTCTTTCAGCTCAAACATAAAAAAACTGATTATGTAGAAAGTCATTTCAACTTGATTATTAAGACTCCCGTTTGATTTGCACAGCTTAGACACCCGTTTTACTCTGAACATTGAGATTTTATAGATCTCCACTTATGTGATATCTAGTAATTTATTAGGGTTTAATGTTATAAGACACGAGTCGACGAAAACGCTCCTGGCGACCGTCAGATGTCGCCAAACAATGGCTATTCCTCAATTCACAGCAGGAAGCTATACAACATCTGGACATCTTTACAGTGTTTCTTTATGCGGTATATATTCAGCAGCTGCGTTTAATCCAGTATTACCATTCCCATACGGGATAAAGGAAAAGGACGATGTCAACAGCCTTTGATGCCATAAGCTGTCGTTAAACTGAGGAACTACTACTACATAAAGCTGCTGTGTTTAATCATTGGTTGGTTTCATTTCATGGGAGACTTTACTTATTCGGTGGAGTCAGAGCTACACGATCCTTGCCAGTAAACACTGAAAGAGAAGTAGTCATGTGAGTGGCAAGTGTTAGTAACTTCATTTTTCTTTGCCTCGGCAATTGAGTGTGGATGGAAATTCGTCTACAGACGTCGCAAATCATCTTTGTAATGACACAGCGTTGTTAAACAGAAACTACCATAAATAGGCGACTGTTGTACTACATGCTATGGAATTCCTTTTACAAGTTTCAGTTGTAATCGCGATGGAATGTCAACCCGGGAAATAGAATAAAAATTACTGCCAGTACAGTGATTTTCGAAGATTTCTGTTCTTAGCCAGTTTAGATGTGTGATGAGTGCACATTAAAGTAGGCGGATCCGTTGGGGTTTCTAGTCTCCAAACGCTCACTCTGTGTGGTCCTGAAGTAGATCCAATCTATCACTAGTTCATTAATAGCGGTTTCCAATCTTAAACTGTCAACAAAAATACCATATGCGAAAATGCTATACAACATGAAAAAATATGCAAAAGTTTCGACTCAGGTATTTTTCGTTTTCAGCTGACGTTTTTTTACTTCGCCTGCCCCTACAGTTTTCTCTGTTTGCAGATTCGATTATGGCCATCTAGTGAACCAAAGGGAACGACTTCGCCGAAACGAACACTGCCACCATCTGGCGAATACTTAGAGAACTATAATGGAATTCAGACATTCTGCTTAAAGTCCATATCAAGACATGAAATAGACTGCAATTAAACACCCTTAGAACGCTTTCACTCCAGAATATATATGTATTGACTTCATTTTCTCAGCCTTAACTCCGCCACTGCCTTGTTTGGTGGTAGTGCCAGTCCCAAGCCTGGATAAAGGAGGAGGGTGCTGGCAACGGCCTTTGATGCCATAAGCTGTCGTTAAACCTAGGAACTACTACTACTCTTAGCCTCGGCATATGAGTGCGGGAGGCAAGTCCTTTCCCTCGCCACCTCGTCTTCCCACTATTATTGCTGAGTTCATTATTGCTGAGTTCGCTAGGGGGCGCAAGTGTGGGCAAGATCTCGAAATAAATTTGTGCACTAACGGGGATTTGACCACCGCACTAATCAGTAGACTATCGTGCATTCTGTTCCGAAACTTTGTTACTGGTGACATTTATAGTTAAATGACTCGACCTGACCTTACCAAACCTTGGCTTACCTTGCTTTACTTTAACTCACCTGAATTGACCTGACCTGACCCAAATCTACCCTTGGCTTCCTGACCTTACCCGATAAAGCGTCACCTCATTTGGCTCGACACGATTTCCTCTACTTGTTTGCTGATTCGATGCTGGCCATCTAGTGATCGAAAAGGAACGAAACGTATGGTTCTGCCATCTAGCGAATAGCTGCAAAACTACTATGGAATTATCGGTTGCACCTCAGTCAGATGTCTCCCAAAAATGACTAATCCTCAATTCAAAACTGAAAAAATGTACTCCATTTGGACACCTTTAAAACGGTTGCTTGAAATATATATATAAGCTGCAGCTTTTAATATATTATTAACACTGGCCAACACATAATTTGTTGCCTCAAATGTTAGAACTGTTTCTGGGTATATTTGACCTGCTGATTCCAGAAAAGGCACCAGTTTTCTCCCAGCAGGTCTAGTTTTCGAGATATAGAACATTATGCCATATACCAGTCCTTGCCTCTGCTCGCCCATAAAACATAAGGCTATAGCTATAATTATGTAGTGCTCAATTTATTATGTGATACACTAAATAAACATAATAATACAAATACTTAAAAGAAAATGGTAGTACCTGAAACTGTACTTATATGATACCAAACAGAACAAGTTTGTTATAAAAATTTCAAGTCATTCGACACCGAAGAAGCTCCTTTTGTACGATTTCCGAGTGTGGCATCTGCCGGAACAATCGCGCATAAAATTCCAGCAATAGTCTGCCATCATGTGTGCATCCCATCTTCCTTGATATCGATTTTCCATTGTTTTGATGTCTTGGTGAAATCTTTCACCTTGCTCTTCGCTGAAGTCACCAAGATTCTCTGGAAAGCGATCTAAGTGACTGTGGAGATAATGGACTTTAATGCTCATGTTGCAGCCAAGCTTGTTGAAATGAAGAAGCATATCCTCTACTAGTTGTGCATAATTGTCTGCCTTCTTGTTGCCAAGAAAATTTTTAGTTACAAGAACAAAGGAAGACCAGGCACAAGATTCGATTTCATTCATTGATGGTATGAAAAGTGGGTCATTCATAAGTTGCCTGATCTGTGGACCATCGAAGATTCCAGCCTTCAATTTTTCCATTGTAATTCCTGGTAACTTGTGTACTATGTATTCGAAGCATGAACCTTCTTTATTCAAAGCCCTGACAAATTGTTTCATCAGGCCTAGCTTTATATGTAGTGGTGGCAGTATGATCCTATCTCGTGCCACCAAAGATTCCTTGATTACATTTTGAGCTCCAACCACCATGTCTTTCCTCGAAGGCCAATCTTTTCTTGTCCAATGTTCATGCTTGGCTCTACTGTCCCAAAGACACAAAAAGCAGGGATACTTTGTGTAGCCACTTTGTTGACCAAGGAGGAAATTTACCATCTTCAAGTCTACACAAATTACCCATTGATGTTCTTTGTATTTTATCTTTTCCAGTACTAAAGAGATGGCATTGTACTCTTCTTTCATCCTGGTGGAGTGACCGATTGGAATAGAACCAAATTTGTTGCCGTTATTTAAAAGCACACATTTCAGACTACGTTTTGAACTGTCGATAAAAAGACGCCACTCATCTGGGCTGTAATCCGACAGACCAATTTTCTTCAATAAGTTGCTGATGTCATTACAGAATACTAGGTTGTTGTCTTCGGTAAAGAATGGCAGCAAATCCTTTTCTCTGTTTCTATAAATTGTAATTTTCGTTCCAGGTTGAAGTGCATTCTTTTCCTTTAGTCTGAACGCAAGCAATTCAGAGGACTCTTTGGAAAGATTTAAGTCCCTGATCAGATCACTCAACTCGTTTTGGTCAAAACGTTCACTGTGTGAAGTTGATTGGAAATCACTGTCACTGCCCCCACTTTCTTCACTTTCGTCATCTTGTCCGATATTGGACATGCAAGTGTCATCGTCTGAGAGCTGAGGTAGTTCGCGAAAAGGTGGAACTGGTACAATATCCGAATGCGGAACAGGTCTCCTGGCTGAAGGTATATCAGGGTAAGACAACTTGTGACGATTATTTCGATTGATGCCTATGATATTAACCATACAAAAGTAACAGTCGTCGAAGTGGTTTATCTGTTCCCTCCAAACCATCGGTACACCAAATTTCAGGCAGCTTCTCTTTCCAATTGTCCAGTGGCGCAATTGTTCAATACAAGTTTTGCATACTGTATGAGGAGCCCATTGCTTATCTTGATCTCCAAGTTTGACACCAAAATAACCTACATATGCTCTTTTTACAAACTCAGAAATCGGTTTCCTGTTTGCTTTTAGTGTGTATTCCCCACAAATGTAGCAGAATATGTCTGGATGGTTAATGCAGCTCCATCTGGAAGTAGCCATAACCTTAAGGATGTTCGCATCTGAGGAATTAAGTGACTAACCTAAAAAATAGTAAGAACATGTAGTTATTTAATGCTCACATTCACAGATTGTTCTTGCGACCAACTCTTAATATGCCCTAAGACGACTGTGGCTGCTCTAGCTTTCAGGAGGCGGTTTATATAGGCTATAAATGCTGACTTCAGCATAATCTATTTACATAGTTCGAAACCATGAAACGCTGTATAAGCACAAATAAATTCTAAATGAGGCCATGAATTTAGTGCTGAGTAAGCTGTAGGCTACGGAATAGTTATTTCGTTGAATCAGCAATATCTCAGCACGCGGCAAGATATGCTGATTTTACATTATAAGGATGTAGGCATTATATGAATCAGCAAGAATTATAATTAGCCATAAATAAAGCTTATTATGACATTTTAGTTTTGCCAAAGACATCGTTTAAAGAGTGGACTGGGTTTTCTTTACAAAATCGACGATATCTGAGAAACTAGACCTGATGCACTCAATCCAATGACATTTTCTGAATCAGAGCCCAAAATTACCCCAAGAACAGGTCTAAAACCGAAGGCAACAAGAAAAAAAATTTTTTCTGTTGGCCAGTGTAATCAATACCCCCAGAAGAAATGATCATGACATCCGTAAGAAGTCACTCATAGTTATGAAGTAAAAGCGACGTAATTTTTCTTAGCCTCGGCATATGAGTGTGGGTAGCAACTTTAACTGTGGTATAACCATATTCTCATTCAAACTACTCTGTACTCGATCCTGATCGTTTTCAATGAATATATCGGTTTAGATCTTTCACGACATCTGCCGGGTTAGATGACGACATGCCATTTGAGGTTTCCACCGAAGTACAGACTGTGCTAGCCTGAGATTTACATCAAGACAAGATCCATCTATTGTTTATTTATTTACTTATTTATATTTACTTATTCCTTCGTTTATTTACAGGGATAACAACGCAAATGCCGCCACATGATGTCACTACAAAATTATTACGCAAACTTAATGTTAGACACCTTTACAAAAGTCTCATGCGACGTTATAATAATCGTCTCCGGGTTTAGTTGAAAGCTACTTGTTTCGGGATGGGGGATGGTAGGATAAGGTTGGCGTTGACGAAGCAGTCATAAGAAGTCGTTAAACAATAGAAAGTACCTAGTAATTGCATGTATCTATGTACAGATTCGTGAACTCTTAATCCAGTTACTGAACATATTAAAGTAGGCGGATTTGATGGGTCCTCAAAGCTTTAAATATCCAGGATCTGTGCTGTCTACAAGTAGCGCTATATAGCCATAAGTTAACTAATGGGGTCACCCAGTGTAAAACTGTATGCAAAAAATGACATGCAAAAATGACATATGCACATAATGCTTTACAAAATAATTAGGAAAATATGTGAAGATATATTTTTTGTTTTTAGCTGACTTCATTGCTGCATATTTTTATTTTATTATCAAGACAACTGTTTCAACTGTAATATAAAGACCCCCATTTCATTTGCACAATTAAGACACCCGTTTTACTAAATTTAGAGGCCTATATTAGTCATTTTCCTGCTAAACGATGCGATATATAATCTTCCACGATAATGTAAGGTAAACGTTAAGGAACAGGGCATATCGTTAAACGATGACAAATATTCTATCTATGAAACTCTGCCAGTGTATTCAGTCGGGTAGTGCCAGTCGGAATTGTAGATAAAGGTGGAAGGCGACGATGAACATCTTTGTTATGACACAGCGTCGTTAAACAACGAATACTACTAATAGCTGTATGCTAAAACCGGACTTCCCAATATATTAGATCGA
Organism: Norana najaformis; assembly: GCA_964023275.1. Classification (NCBI taxonomy): domain Eukaryota; kingdom Metazoa; phylum Annelida; class Clitellata; order Crassiclitellata; family Hormogastridae; genus Norana; species Norana najaformis. The sequence goes on along the minus strand of OZ029916.1, from coordinate 48,445,487 downwards.
TGGTAAAAGCCATGGCAGATACAAGATGTCTTAAAACAGTTGATTCAACAACGACAACACAAACGAATGCATGTCCATGGTTTCTCCGCTCGTCATTTCATCTCATAGATCGTATCAGAGCGGATTTTCTCAATAATTGTTTCGCGTTCGGACCTCAACTGTGATCCATTCGACTTCCCGACGTTACTTTACACGAGTTTTTTGCGAACTTTCAGTTTTCGGACGTGATTCCCAGTTCGTGATTTTCTTGCCCCTGTCGGTTGTACACCGGCGGCTGGACACATCAAAGGAAGCGGATCATCATCACCTGTGCTTTTTCGCTGCGTCTTCGCAACCCTTAACTCTGTCTTTCATCTTCTGGTGCCAGATTTTGGAGACCGATGTCCCCTGCTTTTTTGGGGAGTTATTAAAAGTGAAAACTGCAAAATAGTATTTCCTACCGACGTCAACGGTCTTTGATGCCATAAGTTGTCGCTAAACATTCTACAACGTAATGTTCATATTTCAAACAATTCTATATATGCCTGGATAAACGGAGAGCGACGTCAGCGACCTTTGATGCAATAAAGATGACGTTAAACACGGGAACTAATACTACTAACCGCCGACAGGTCAACGTCAACGGCCCTGGCATCCACGTGATGTCGCTAAACAATGGATAATATTACCATCCTCAATTCTTTATGGGTTTTACTGTAATTGTAATTGTAATTTGACTATAAATTTGTCTTAGTTATCAATTACTATTTTTGAATGTTGACAAACGCCATGTGAGGCCCCCCGTGTGCGGACCGTGACATCATGACATTCATATCACGACAAACTCGGCCACTGCCTTAAGACGGGTTGGTCCAGTCCGAACTCAGGACAGAGGAGGTAAATGCGAAGCTAATCACCTTCGTAATGACGCAGCGTCGTTAAACAGAAACTACACGCAGACACACAAACGCACACACACACACAACCCGCCGTGCATACATCCCGTTAGGCACTTAAGTCGGGTGAAAATTATTGACTTTAAATGTCGGAAAAAACTTGAAGATGCTATTAATATAAGGCATTTACAGACACCTTTAATTAGCGTTCTACAACATTATATAAAACTTATTTTCGTTTAATCGACATTCATAACAGTGTCTAGTAACGTAACAACCGTCTGAGGTGATGTCGAGGTAAATGGCCCTGGCGGCCGAAAGATGTCCTCAAACAATGGAAGCTACTTACAAACAATGCTATATAGGCCTGGATAAAGGAAGAGGATGTAGTCATGTCTGTGAAGTATTACTGACTTCATTTTCTTAGCCTCGGTAGATAAGGGCGGGTGGCTAGTCCACTCCATCGCATCCTGATCTTCTAAAGAACTTTACGGAGTTGTACGCATTATAGCTGCGTTGGCTGATGGGATGGAAGTCAATCCGGTCAAATAGTTCGCTAAAGGTTAATAATTTGCTTTCTTTTGTTTTTAATGGGAATCAATTGATTATTTTGAATATTTTATTTCAAATTGTCACAGTGATGTAAGGTCTTGTATTAGAATCTCATATGTCTGATTCTATGTGTTGGATATTAGTTGTATGAGCTGTGTGGATCTTTATAAATGTTGTAGATTTGAAAATTATTAAATAAGTGTCTATACAGTAAGTATTGAAACAGGATATCAAATCACAGATATATGTACTCTAAATACTTAGCAGTATCCGCTATGATAAATGTATTGTCGTAAATAGTTTACCTCAGTGGTTACATTGTCATAGAAGGTGATCTATAAAGTGCAAATGCTTACAGTAAAACGGGTGTCTAAGCTGATAGAATGGAGTAGGCGTCTTAATAATCCAGTTCAATTTGTTGTTTAAGCAAACACATAAAAATAGACGGATTTGTTTTTGGATAATTCAGCTGAAAACGAAAAATATAATAAAGTTAACATAGGGTCAGATGGGGTAAAGTTAGTTTGATTATTCTGCTTGTTTACTTTTAACGTGGAGATATCCGCCCCCATTGAGGATTCTTTCGGAAGTACAAACAACACACCTTTAAAACGTTTTCAGTACCAATTATATAAGAGCTGCTCCAACAGTTATATAGCAACTAACTCCGCCACTGCCTTGTTTGGGGGTAGTGCCAGTCCCAAGCCTGGATAAAGGAGGAGGGCGACGGCAACGGCCTTTGATGCCATAAGCTGTCGTTAAACTGAAGAACTACTTATATAGCAACTATACATGATGAATGATACTGTAAATATATCGTTTGAAATTAGTTATCTTTGAAAACGTTTAAATATACTCTTTTGTGTTAAAAGCGGACTAACAAATAAGCAAAGTAAGACCGATGTTAAAGAGTTAGGCAGCCACAATTTGTCGTAAAGCAGTGAGTACAACAATAACAACATCTACGACAACAACAACAACGACTACAACAACAACAACAACAACAGCTCCAAGTGCAACGACAACACATACGCATTCATACCGGCAGATATGATGACTGTGTCTTCTGCGCTCGTCATTTCGTAATACGATTCAAAGCAGATTTTGTTTTCATTTGTCCTCTTAGGGGTTAGGGTTAGGGTAAGAGGTAACCCTAACCTAAATGCTACTAAGTTTTCTTGCGGATTTTGAGTTTTCAGACGTTTCTTATTGTGCTGTGGTTACCACCTGTTGACGGTTCTACACAGTCTGTTCACACTGAAATGCAAGAATCGCACCGTGTTATCCATTCTCCAAATCCTCAACTCTGTGAGGTGTATAATCAACTCTTCATTATAAGTTCAATAATGGCGGAACCCAATCTAAATCTGTATACAAAAGTAACAGAGATGCATTTAGCAAAAATTAATTTAAAGAAAACAAATTTTGAAAAATATTTTTTTTTCGTTTTCATCTTTCTTTTATGTACCTCACCTTAAGATTTTCTCTGTCTGGAGATTCGATTCGTGCCATCTTGTGGGTGAAAGGGAACGACTCTGAAGAAACGGAAGGTGCTGCCATCTGGCAAATAGTAGCAGAACTATCATGGAATTCCATCACAATGTAAATGTGCACGGTTTTCTATAGCGACCGTATGGTCTCGACGCTGCTCGGGTGAGATCCTTCACTACCGCTGCCAGTTAGAATGGGCGCCACACCATTTAAGTAGATGGTGCGTTGGACTGTCAACCCCGAGATTAAAGTTAAACTTACAGAGATTTTCGAAGATTTATGTTCCTAGGCATATCATATGTATAAATAAGCGAAACGGCTGAGCACATTGAAGATCGCAGATCCGATGGAGTCATCTCGGCTCCAAATACCCAAACTCTGTCAGGTCTCAAAGTAGCGCTGTAAACTCAAATGTTAACTCTTGGCGATTCCGATTCTAAAATAAATTGTTTAGAGAAAAATAATGCACGCAAAATATACTCTGCAAAATAACAAAGAAAAATATGCGACAGAAATTGGTAATAATTTTTTCGTTTTCAGCTGACTTAAGTAAAACCAGAACTCCCTAATTGAATTTGATTATTAAATTTTATACAACCGTTTCAATTGGATTATTAAGAGGCCAGTTTCATTTGCACATCTTAGACACCCTTTTTTCTCTTGACATTAAGATTGTATAGAACTCCATAATTTTATGCAGATATAATCGAACTGGTGGTTAATTACGCAGTTATGAAGGTAATCGAAAGCGAAAACCTTTGTTAACAAATATTTAAAGTTTAGTTGACTGAAAAGGTAACGAAATAAAACCCGAAAATCGCGGAATCAACCGAAAACGTCAACCGAAACTAAAACAGTCGAAATTAATAATATTGAAAACAACTAACGAAAACACGCAATCGAAACCTAGCTGCTTCCATCTGCTTTTAATGTAAACGTTCTGCGCTATATAAACCATAGGGACTTGGAGGAGATACTTGAAAACAAAGTCTTTATAAAACTCAACAGGAAATTAAAATCTCAGATGGACAAAGGCCTACATCATGAATGCATGTTCACTTATTGTAAAAATTGTTGCGTTTTGCAGAAAATTGATGCAAAATCATGGTGGCTAAGTAGGCATATCAATAACCAAATTACTTATAGGCCTATATAATATACTTCGTATATACTTAATAGTGTAAGGTACGGAAGGTTAAGATCGTCGTTGACAGCCTTGGCAACCATAGGATGTCGTTGAACAACAAAAACTACCAACACATTGCAACCATACACACGATAAAGTTTATAGATCTGGATCTGGATGGATTTGATTGCATGTGATTGATGCGGAAATATATATTGGTTTCTAGCTGAGTGATATAAAACTAAACTGCCTACTTTAGTTAGATTATTAAGGCAGCCATTTCAACTGAATTGTTAAAACGCCGAATTCAGTTTTATCACTTAGACACCACTTTTAATATTAACATCGAGATTTTATAAATTGACTGTCGTCCGCGGTCGATTCAACTCCGTCATTGACATTAGTCGGGTAGTGCCAGTTGGAAGCCTGAATAAAAAGGAGGATGGCGATGTCAGTGCTTTTGATGGCATAACATATACAACTATTACTTGCTATTATAACCCGATTCAACATAACGCATAGAAGCAGATTATGGACGACGCTATAGGTCTTAGCTCCGCCAGATGTCGCTAATCAACCGTGTATCCTCAATTGATAACAGTAAGATATATAACATTTGGACACCTTTAAAAAGTATTATAATAGGTTATATATTCAGCAACTGCACTTAATCGCCAAGTTTCATCCAAGTTCGAAACTTATGAGGTGAGATCGAGATACATGATTCTGGCATCCGTAAGATGTTGACAAACACTGAAGAAGAAGCAGTTATGAGACAGTCATGACTTCCGCTCCATTAGCACTGCATGTTTATAATGACATCCTGTGGCTGCCAGGGCCGTAGATGACAACCTTACCTGGTATCACATCTCCTCACTGACGGCTGGAGAACCTGTTGTCAGTCGCCCACCTGCTTTATCCAGGCATCGGGCTGGCACCAACCGAGTACGGCAGTGTCGGAGTTACATGCGATTTATAAAATCTCAATCTTCACAGAAAAATTGGTATCTAAGTTGTGCAAATTAAATTAAATGGCTCTATTAATATAACAGTTGAAACAGATGTCTTAATTATAAATTGAAATATGCAGTTATGTTTTGAAGTAAGTCCGATAAAAACAAAAAAAAAAACATATATTTTCGCATAATTATTTTCTTAGTTATTTTGTAAAGCATTATGCTAATATATTATTTTTTTTCATACAGTTCTACATTGGGTGGCGCCATTAGTTAACTAATGGCTATACAGCGCTACTTCTAGACCACACAAATCGTGGATATTTAGAGCTTAGATGCCTCCATGAGACCCGCCTACTTTAATGTGTTCAGTGACTGGATTACGAATTTACGAATCTGTATATCGATACTTGCAATTAATAGGTATTTTCTGTTCTTTAACGACATCTTATGGCTGCTTCGTCAACGTCAACCTTTCCCTATTCAAGACGATTCAAAGTGTTCGCGTTTCGACGAAACCCGCCGAAGATTATAATAGCGTCGTATAGGAATTATGTAAAGTTGTTTAATATATAATTTGCGTGATAGTTTTATAATGACATCTTGTGGCCAACAAAACCTTCAACTATAATGTAAAATGGAAGTCGATTCCAGCAGCCATAAGATGTCGTTAAACAACGAGAAGTAGTCGATCTGTGAAACTCTGCCACTGAATTCGGTCGGTGTCAGTCGGAAACTTCGAAGAAGGAGGAAGGCGATGATAAACATGTCTGTTATGTCGTTAAACAACGAATGCTATTAATAGCTATATGCCAAAACCGGACTTCCATATATGTAGGATCGATGACAAAGGCCCTGGCAGCCACAAGATGTCATCAAACAGTGGATACAACACTAACAACAGCCATAACAACGACAACACAAACGATTGCATGTTTGCAGATTCAATTCGTAATCGTAATCCCTCCATTTCAATAGCGTTCGACGAAATTCACGTTACAGGGACCGTCTTATTCAGAGGACTCAGTCAAAACAAAATCGATAGACAAAAAGGGTTCGGTTCTAGATAAGATCCAGTAAGTCAGACAGAAAGGCAGCATTTCAGGTACAGTAAGTGATGTTTGGAATTGTATCGAGAGGAGAGATAAGAGGAAGAAGAGAGAAGATTCTGGCCATCTGGTGAACGAAATGGAACGACTTCGTCTAAAGGGACATTACCGCCATCTTGCCAATAGCGGCAGAACTAACATGAAGTTTCCGGTTAAATGGTGTCTACCCAAACTGCGATGTTTCGAAGTAGCGCTACAAAGTATAAGCTCATTTAATGTCCCTTATAACTGTAATATTATGTGCCAAAAATAACATATGCAACTATTGCTATACAAAATGTTTAAAAATTGCAAATATTTGAAAAATCTAATATTTCAGCTGACATAAAAGCCCACAGCTGTCATCTTCAATTTGATTGTTTAGACAGCGGTTTCAAATTGATAATTAAGACGCCGACTTGGTTTTCAAATCTTAGACACCCGTTTAACTCTTAACATCTAGGGTTTATAGATCTCCGGTTAGTTAAATTATGATCATTCAGTTTGTAGGCCAATGATAAGAAACGATAGACGAAAACGCTCGTGGCGACCGTTAGATGTCTCCAAACAATGGCTAATCCTCAATTCATTATGGGAAGCTATACAGCATTTGGGCATCTATACAATGTTTCCTTGTACGGTATATATTCTGCAGCTGCGCTTAATCCGGTAGTGCCAGTTCCAAGCCAGAATAAAGGAGGAGGGCGACGTCAACGGCCTTTGACGCCATAAGCTGTCGTTAAAGACTGGAACTAGTACTAATAGCAACGTTTTAGATCGAACGAAGCAGGGTAAGGCCGAATGTAATGTAACATTTTTAAAAATTGAATCTTACATCTAAAGAGATGAAAACTTCATTTATATCACAACCAACTATTGGCCTAGATCGACATTGTTTTCTAGTCGTATTGTATTTGTTAATTAATTTTGTTGTCAACAAAAATTTCTCTCTCTACCTCTCTGTCTCTGTCGCTGTCTCTGTCTGTCTGTCTCAGTCGTAAACTTTTACGTATTATAAAAATAAAATGCCTTGGTCCCTAGTAGTAGTAGCTCCTTAGTTTAACGACAGCTTATGGCATTAAAGGCCGTTGACCTCGCCCTCCTCCTTTATCCAGGTTTGGACTGGCGCTACCCCCCAAACAAGGCAGCGGAGGAGCTAGACAATGGAGTGTCTTTTAACGCGGTTGCTGATTATATTAAGCAAAAAGTAACGTTTTAATCGTGTCCAAATGCTATACTGATTCTTGAATTGATTTGAGGATTAGCCACTTTTGGCGACACCTGACTATCGCCAGGAGCTTTTCTTCGAGTCGTTTTTATTAAGATTTTTTGACAGGGAGTATTTAAAACGTTTACGTAACTGAAGGTCTTTAAATACAAATGTTTAGAGTAGAAATGGGTGTCTAACATGTGCAAGTTAGATGGGCGTCATAACAATTAAATTACGGTTTGCAGTTTCAGTTTTTTATGAGTCCCTGTTTTTTCTTATGTCAGTTAAAGAAATAGATTTTACAGATTTAAAAAAAAATTTGTGTAGCATTAATTGCATAAATTATGTAATTCTTTGCACATAGTATCGCAGTTACAGAGGCCATTAATGAACGAATATTTTTATAGCGCTACTTTGAGACATCACAGTTTGGATAATCGTAGCCTCGACGACCAATTTAGATACGCGTACTTTGATGTGTGTAGCCGGTGTACTCATCATGCATCTGAGTTATTTAGGGACAGAAATGTTGACAAATATGAATCCTAGCGAAGAACCGAAGGCAAACCTTCGGGATCAACAGTTCACCGCGCTGACCCTGGCCTTGTTAGCCACAGTGTCCGCGTACTTCAAAGTGTACAGCCGATGCACTCATGAGTTGAAGTGAGAGTATAGTATAGTATCTAGTTACGTATTAGAAGTGACCTTCATAATAGTTTCGTAGTAGTAGTAGAAGTAGTAGTTCCTCAGTTTAACGACATCTTATGACATCAAAGGCCGTTGACGTCGCCCTCCTTTATCCGGGGTTGGGACTGGCACTACCCCCAAACAAGGCAGTGGCGGAGTTCCCTAATAGCTTCGTGTCAGCGGAACATGCGTTTTATAAAGTGTCAGCTTCACCGTAAAATGGGTGTCTGTATAAGTTCGGCGAATAAATGTCGCTTTAGTAAAACAGATGAAACGGTCGTCATAAAAATTAAATTATGCAATTAAGGCTTTAGGCTATTTAAGTCAGCTGGAAAATATATCTTATTTTATTTTCTTAGTTAATTTGTATAGCATATGTTATCTTTTGTATACAGTTTTAGAGTGGGAGCCGCTAATCCCTAACTTATCAAAATATGTGGCGATGCTTGAAGACTGCAAAGACTGGACTTTTGAGTTGATGGCTTTTAAGGTGTCAAACGCAACCGAGGTTTATATAACTTTCAGTAATAGCATTTTAAGGGTGTCGCATCGTCGAGAGTCTAGCGACACCTTATGTCTGCCAGGCCATTGTCGCAGTCTATCAATGCAAAAAGCCGCCTTTGTGTGTACAGTTTCTGATCAATGATGTGGTGAAGGATCTCATACGATAAATTCATTGAAAATCGGCAGGGTCGAGTGTACATTATTATAAACGAGAATTATACAATTTCGAAACAATTGACGATGGTATTGTTATCATTTTTAACACCTTGTGGCATCTAGAGCCGATGAAGTTGACTTCATCTCCGATGATTAGATTTTGCCTTTCAGCTGTTAGTTACTCAGTTTAACGACAACTTATGACATCAAAAGCCGTTGACGTCGCCCTCCTCCTTTATCCAGGCTTGGGACTGGCACTACCCCAAGAGTTTGGAGTTAACTGTAGTTCTTCAGTTTAACGACAGCTTATGGCATGAAAGGGCCGTTGCCGTCGCCCTCCTCCTTTATCCAGGCTTGGGACTGGCACTACCCCCAAACAAGGCAGTGACGGAGTTTCGTGTTAACTGTAGTAGTTCCTCAGTTTAACGACAGCTTATGGCATCAAAGGCCGTTGCCGTCGCCTTCCTCCTTTATCCAGGCTTGGGACTGGCACTACCCCCAAACAAGGCAGTGGCGGAGTTCGAGTTAACTGTAGTAGTTCCTCAGCTTAACGACAGCTTATGGCATCAAAGGCCGTTGCCGTCGCCCTCCTCCTTTATCCAGGCTTGGGACTGGCACTGCCCCCAAACAAGGCAGTGGCGGAGTTCGAGTTAACTGTATTTTATATTCAGACTTTTATTTTATATTCAGACTTTTATAGAGCGCTGAAAACTGATTATAAAGGTGTCTGAGCATAACCTGACATCATTACAAGTATTAAACGTCTAACGACAGCTTACGGATGTCATGTTCGTCAAAGAGAAGGTTTCTTACAAGTTTCATTTCTAATCGACACTGCATAGCGCCTCGTATCGACACAAGTATCATAACTGTGTACTTTTATTAATATCGTCACTTCCGTTTTCTTATTCTTATAGCGAAATCTTGTGGTTGGTTGTTGACGTCTATATTATCCTTCATTGTTTTTGTATTTCATTTGCTTTTCTTTAGGTCCTGTAGCCGCGAATGGACGACATTAAAATCGAGTTGAAACGCGGTTGAAAAATATGTAACGTCTGGCACCACCCGACTAAAGGCGGAGTTCAATCCATCGTTTATTAGTTTCCAATGACTGATTTAAGTTTATGGGGAAACCTTTTGTACAGTTGTCGCTGTTTTAATTTACTTCCCCGGAGAAAGAGATCCACCTTCGGAATGAAATTTTATTATTTATAGGATCAGGTAACAGCGATTTAAAGGTGTCTAAACAGGTAATTGCATTCGTAATCGTAAAACCAAGAGATCTACAGCGCCCAACGAAAGCCGCGCCGCGGGGACTAGCTTATTCACAGGCGCTCAGTCAAAACAAAATCGATAGGCAAAAGGGTTCGGTTTCGGGTCAAGATCCAAGAGTCAGGCAGAGAGACAGCGTGGTAGCTACGGTGGGTGATGTATGGGGTTGGAGAGCAGATGCATTATCGTAGGTTAGCGACATCTTGCGGTAGTCAGCGCCGGTGACGTCAACTTTTCTTACCCTGAAGCCTATGAGGACTTGATATGCAACCCTCACAATGGATAGAGCTTCGGCTTCTAAATCGCGGATTGCAGGGCCTAATTTCCACCAATGGAATAGAATTAGTTAGCGCTGGAATAACATTACATTTTGCACTCGACGATGCTATTAATATTAGGCAGTTTTAGACACCTTTAGTTCGCGTTTTCAAGCGTTATATAAACCTTTTTTCGATTAATCCCGAGGTATTATTAGAATGCTAAGATAAGGTGATGTAGACGTCAACGGCCCTGGCAACCGCAACGATGTAGTTAAACAATGGGAACTACTCACATTGGATGCAGAACTAATGTTGTAACAATTTCGATTACATTACGAAATTACCAAACCATGCATTCAGTAATTGGGTTCTTTCCTTCATCTTCGCGACCTTTAACCCCGCTGCTACCTGAAGGCGGGTGATTCCAGTCGGAAGCCTAGATAAAAGACACACACTTTTCCAACATAAATCACAAAAACTTATTCTCCAGGTATATATCTTCCGCTTTTGTCACAGAAGTCGGGGTCGACATCTACGTGAACCTTTTCCTAGGCACATATAGAGCGCGCCTTCTCCACAATACATATTCTTTATAATCGTTGAATTGCTTGGCAAATGACTTTATGAATAATACAGAGATAAAATCGAAGACAACGGACTTTGATGCCTTAAGACGTCGTTAAACTGAAGAGCTACTACTATACTCCACCATAAACTCCGGCAGTGAATTTAGTGGCGTAGTGCCAGTCCCAAACCCCGATAAAGGGGAGGGCGACGCTAATCATATTCGTTATGATACAGCAGAATCTACACACGAATTCGCCTTGTGGACATCCACTTTTGATTTAAGTCTGCGCAAATATTCATGGCAGCCATAATATGTCTGTAAACACTCGACGCTGCGGAATTTTAGACACCCTTAATTCGCTCTGAGCAACTTTATAAAGGACACATTTTCGTTTGATCGAAATATATCAATGTGGGCTGATATCGACGTAAGAGACCCTGAAGCCGCAAGATATCCTTTAAAGAATTGGAACTACTCACTAAGGATGCGTTACCTAGCTTATTACAATCACAGTTGCAAATACGAATTAATTGCCGATATATATAAACAGACGATTCAAGAAGGCTGGTGCAGAATTACTGAATGGGCGTACACCAGAATTTAAAGCGATAGTTGCTGATGTCAGGGAGAGACAAATTGTTTTGTTTAGCTGATTTCAGAGATCTGGGTGACAATCAGCACCGTGAGGAAGATGACAGCTAAAGCTGGTTGATTGGTCGACAGAGTCTTGCGTGTAATAAGAACTGTCTTGTAAGTGACTCTACAGCTGACCAATACAACACACCATCGGTGAGAAGTAGATCCCTGCTATTCCCAATTTATTAGGCCGGATGCACGATACATTGGTGTGGGCTGCCAATAATGAGAACTATAAACATATTTTCTGCCAACATCAACTGTCTCTTACGCCAACAGATGTCGTTAAAACTGTTGGAGCCCATCCTTCCGTCTAGCGACCGCTTATTTATCTCATATATTGGTATATACAGAAACACAAAACTTCCTGATTACCAACAAGTAATCTTACATTTTGGAAAATAACTGAACCTTTCATCAATATGTCTGATTGTTCATTAAATCTTTATTTATAAAACAATCAACCACTGCCCGTGATCGACACTGTTTCATTGTCGGTTGTAGTCTCCAATGTCAAATGTATGAACCAAAAAGATTAAATACCTAGTAATAGAAGTTTTTCAGTTTAACGACAGCTTATGGCATCAAAGGCCGTTGCCGTCGCCCTCCTCCTTTATCCAAGCTTGGGACTGGCACTACTCCCAAACAATGTAGTGGCGGAGTTCTTTTTTGACGTATTTTAATCTAAGCTGCTATTTATAAGAAAATGAAAGGGCATTAAGGGTATCTACAGTTAATTGCAACGTCATGATTTGACTATTAGATTATATTAGATATAATGTTATCAGCACAAAACCATGCACATAAATTCACCATAAGACGCCGCTAAACCGTCGACACTGAAATTAATAGAAGGCATCTTAGACATAGTACATAGTACTAATAACATAGTACTAATAACAGTACATAGTACATAATAACAGTACATAGTACTAATAACAGAATCTGAGAAGGAATTACAAACACTGGTTGAAAGATTAGACAGAGCAGGAAGGAAATATGGAATGCGGATTAACACGGATAAAACAAAGGTCATGACAACAGCAGAAACCAGGTGTCAGATCAGCATAGGTCAGGAAACAGTGGAGCAGGTGAATACTTTCATGTACTTGGGCTCGAGGATCGACAGGGACAGCGATTGTGGAGCAGAGATAAGGGTACGACTTGCAAAGGGATATGCAATGGCTACAAATCTTAAAAAAATATGGAAAAGCCATGGCATATCACTGGTAACAAAGATGAGGCTCTTGATGACATTAGTATGGCCGGTGGCACTGTACGGATGTGAGAGTTGGACTTTGAGGAAGGAGGAAGAGAGGAGGATAGAAGCATTCGAGATGAAATGTCTAAGAATGATCATGCAAATATCGTGGATGGAAATGCGGTCAAATGAATGGGTACTGGAAGCGGCTGGAGTAGAGAGGAATCTTTTGAAGACAGTAAGGAAAAGGAAATTGATCTATTTTGGCCACATCATGAGGAAGGAGGGAACATGCATCGAGAAGGAGATAATACAGGGCACAATACCGGGAGGACGGAAAAGAGGAAGACCGAGAATAAACTGGTTGGGCAACATCAGGGCATGGACTGGGCTAACAATGGAGGAGATGCTCAGGCTGGTGGAAGACAGAGGACACTGGAGGAACATTGTGCATGATGCGGCCGAATCTCGGAACGAGGAAAGCTGAGAACAGAGAACAGAGATCTTAGACACCGTTAATTCGCTTTTCTCAACGTTATATAAATCTCATTTTAGTTCGTTGTTGCGTATGTTATCCGCAGTATTCGGTATCTATTGTTATGTTAAGCATTTAACAGAGTTGGTCATTAGTAGTAGTAGTAGTTCCTCAGTTTAACGACAGCTTGTGGCATCAAAGGCCTTTGCCGTCGCCTTCCTCCTTTATCCAAGCTTGGGACTGGCACTACCCCAAACAAGGGAGTGGCGGAGTTGTTGTTGTTGTCCATGGGTTTAGCGACATCTTATGGCAACTAAGGATGTTGACGTCTTCGACATGAAAATGTTGTTGACGTTGTCCATAAGTTCATTTCTTTCTTCTTATCTTTTCCTTTAAGATTTTTGTTTCCGTAGGTAATGTATGTATTTTTTAAAACTGATTGCAGCACGACATGGATGAGAGACCAAATGCAGGCGAAGGGGGTTTTGTTGACTGGTTGATGGCACCTTTGTCGACTTCTTGTTGGTTTTCTTCTTGTTGGAAGACTGTCCACTGTCCATTACGGTTCTTGTGTGTCCATTAAGGGTCTTTTCAGTTGCTATAAAGCCTTTTTTTTCAATATCTGATTTATATATTTTCTGTATTTTTTTCTTTTCACTGGCCATTTCGGCTCTTTTGTAGCCGTCATGCTCTTTTGTGGCCATTTAAGGCTCTTTTGTGGCCATTTAAGGCTCTTTTGTGGCCATTTAAGGCTCTTTTGTGGCCATTTAAGGCTCTTTTGTGGCCATCAGGCTCTTTTGTGGCCATTTAAGGGTCTTTTGTGGCCATTTAAGGCTCTTTTGTGGCCATCAGGCTCTTTTGTGGCCATTTAAGGCTCTTTTGTGGCCGACAAGGCTTTTTTGTGGCCATTTAGGCTCTTCTCAGTTGCCATAAAGGCTTTTTTAGTGTATTTATATATTTTCGGTAATTTTTCGGTGTTTTGTTTTTCGTTTTTTTTTTCTTTTTTTTCTTTTGTTTTCACAAAATACAAATGAAATAAAATATGTTTAACGAAATCAAAAAAGACTATATACAAATTAGGTAGGTGCAACAATTACAGGGAGCCAATGTTTACAGACAATACCATTTACTACTAAGATGGTGGTGTCCTAACAAAGTGGCATAGCCATGTGTATTTTATCAAGTAAAATGACTCATTGTTACAAAAGGTAAAATTGATAAACATACAGAAATGTGAGTTTGGCACACAGGCCCATGTTGTATAAAAGACATAACATTATCTTTATTAATTATGCACTAATAAAGTGATGTTTTAGGCCCGATAACAGGTTTGTACTTGTACTATAAATTTAATGTATAATCCATCAGTAAGCACCGGTATTTATAAATGAATTCTAAATGACTCTTTTTTAGCGGATTTTAATCTAAGCTGCTATTTATTAAAAATGGAAAGGGTTTTAAGGGTGTCTAAATACAGTTAATTGCAACGTCATGATTTGACTATTAAACAGAATGAGTGATAATATAGCGGTTGAGCTCTGGTCAAATACCCGCCGTGGCGTAATTTGCTTCGAGATTTCGGCTCCACATGCGCCCCTAACCCAGTGAGTACACAAGTCCATTAATGGGAGGATGAGGCGGCAAGGGAGAGGATTTGCTAGCCACCCTCTCATATGCCGAGGGTAAGAAAATGAAGTCACTAACACTTCGTAATCCTGATCAAGTCGTGATTACTACTTCTTCAGAGTTTATTGACATTTTGCGGATCGACGATTGTGTGTCTCCGACTTATTGAATACGAAGAGTACATGAGAACCTTTACAAAGATAGTTAATTTTAAACGGTATATTCATAACAGCAGACAAAGGCAATTTTCCAGTAGTTTGTCAATGTTTAACGACTTCATATTGGCATAAAAGACCGTTGACGTCGATTGCAAATTTATTTGTAACAGTTCTTACCGTTATTTGTACGTTTTTTTATTAATTATGATTTTTTAATCCTCAGTTTAACAACATCTCATTGTCTTTATAAAAAATGCAGTTTTGGTTTTAAAAGTAGTGGTGGAGTTAAAACATTCCATTGAAGCAGTAGATTCCTATAGAAAACTAGTGAGAAAAGCGTTTATGCAGTTTATTTGAGCTTTAATCAGGGTGCATGAGTTTTCGCACAAGTCGATCAAGAGTTCAATTCCTCGCCAATGCATTTTTTTCAAGATTTTGGTGTCGCTTACTCCACCCCATTGAACTAGGTTAAAATGCGTACATCTCCGCACACTGAGATGGAAGCTGGATTTGTAACAACATCTTACGGCATCGAAGGCCGTTGACGTCTCCCTCATCCTTTATCCAGGCTTGGGACTGGCACTACCCCAAGCAAGGAAGGCGAGTTAGGAAACGTAATGTTGATCATTAGATTGATAAAATCTTAATGTTTCGACTAAAATGGGTGTGGATGTTGTGCAAATCAAATGGGCTTCTAAATAGTTGAAGCGGTTCTCTTGATGATCAAATTAAAGTAAGCCGTTTTTAGGTTATCTACTGCAAAGAAAAAATACATATATTTTGCAATTTGTTTCATTTTTGGCATTTTCTACAAAACACAATTTGAATATGTTATATTTCATAATCAGTTTGAGTTGGAGGAGCTCTTAAATGCCTTAGTCCACGCCAGAACAGCAATTTGTTTAGAGATTTTGGCTCAACATGCGCCCCTTTTAGTCCGAAGACATCTTACTGGTGCCACGATCAACAAACTCATGGTTTGTTTGATGTTTCATTTCAAATGGTTGCTACAATCCTCGTCGTATCGAAACTCGTATCATAACTGCTCATAAATCAAAATAAGAATAATAACGCTATGCTCTCCTTAGACACCTTTAACTTGCGTCTCATCGACGTTATATATTTGTCACTTCTGTTTTCGCCTAATAGATCTTAGGAAGATATCTTGCGGCTTCCAAGTCCGTTCTTGTGAACTTAATCTACTTGTTATTATGAACAACAGCAAAAAATCACCTACGTTAAAGCGCAGCTGACTTATATATCATTACTGTCCATATATTAATATCGTCACTTCCGTTTTCGCTTCATAGATTAATGCTTTTAACGACATCTGGTGGCTGCCAGTGCCTTTCAAGTCGTCCTCTTTATCATTGAGTGCGACGTTTAGACGTTGTTCCAATGTTCGATGAGTTAACCTGACGATTTCTATTAGTAGTTCAAGTGTTTAACGACATCTTATGTGCCCGTGCATTATTAGTATATTAAACTAAAATGACCAACGTTAACAGCGGCGAGTGTTCTAGCGACATCTTATGACTACTAGGGACGTTTACGCAGAGTTCAATGCAACAAAATGACGCAGCGTTCAATGCAAAAGTGTGTGGCTACCTTGCAAATTCATGTGCACAACCCGTGTGTTAATGACGCTGAGTCGAAACGAAGATTCTTAGCGTCGCCCTACTACTTCAACCAGGCTTCGGACGTTCAAACGGGCAGCGGTGGTGAAGCATCTCGCCCGAGACATCCATTGAATACGAGCAGGATCGGCGTAAAATAAATGACATCAAAAGCCGTTTACGTTGGAGGGAAAATCCTCATGACTAGGAATACTAAATCTCGCCAACTGGAACAGTAGTGGGCAGATGTGGAATCACAATAAAACTCTCATTAAACTGTAATCATCCTTGGAGCGGTGATAGCCATCCAGATCTCTGCTATGTCACACAAAACAATTTGTCTCTCTCTGGCATCGGAGATTATCTCAATGAATTCTTCCGACGTGGAATCCGCAGTTCTACACCGGCCATCTCGAAATGTTTCCGATTTACATTGCGATTACTCGCTCAGCCGATGGACTTGCGTGTATGGTATGTTTATAATGCGTTGCCTATTTACTAACGGAAATGAGAATGCTGCGATGGATGCTTGGAATCTCACTGAAAGACAAGAAAAGGAATGAGTATATCAGACAGAAATTGGGAGTGGCATGTATATCTGACAAGGTACGAGAAGCCAGATTGAGATGGTACGGTCATGTGATGAGGAGAAAAGAGGAAAACTGCATTAAAAGAATTATGACAGCTGAGGTTTACGGACGACAAAAGAAGAGATGGGGAGACATGATTCAGCAAGACCTAAAGCTCCTCAGACTGAAGAAAGAAGATACTGGAGATAGAAGCAAATAGAAAAGGATTCTTGTGGCTGATCCCTCTCATAGGAGG
The DNA here is from genome assembly GCA_964023275.1 of Norana najaformis. Lineage (NCBI taxonomy): Eukaryota > Metazoa > Annelida > Clitellata > Crassiclitellata > Hormogastridae > Norana > Norana najaformis. The sequence goes on along the minus strand of OZ029916.1, from coordinate 48,428,205 downwards.
GATTAATTCCAGACAGAAGGAAAAAGAAGTTCCTCAGTTTAACAACATTTTATGGCATAACTGACCGTTGGCGTCGCCTTCCTTCTTTATCCAGGCTGGGGACTGACACTACCTACTCTCAAACAAGGCAGTGTCGGAGTTTTTAAAACAGTTTTAAAAATTTATATATGAAATGTATATACCTTTGGAATACCGCGTTTTAAAGGTGTATAGGCAGAGTGTTGCGTTATTCAACGTTCAACGACACGTCGCAGCTGCCAGCGCCATTAACGTCAGTCTTACCTTACATTGCAGGCCTAGGGACTTGGTATCCTACAGGTTTCCTACAGTTTTAACGGCATCTTGTGGCATAAAAGACAGTTGACGTTTTCGAGCATCGGCCTCATAAATTCCGAGCTGCACGAATATAATTCCCGTATATGGAGTTTTATTGGTCAGCTGTAGAGTCACTTAGCAGACAGGTCTTCTTACACGTAGGACTCTGCGAGTATAGTAGTAATACGACCAAACCTGCAGGGTAACGAGTTCCGGACGTAAAATGTGTACTAAAGATTCTGATACTTGGAACTCAAAGCAGAGGTCAGTTGGACTTATTCCCATGCTTTTAAGGAAAATGTTTTACATGACAAGAACGAAAGTTGATTATACATAACTTCAGAAAATCGCGATTTAAAGGTGTCTAAACAGAACAATGCGTTAATCAACCTTTAGCGACATGTCGGGGCGGATATTCTCATTCAAACAGTCATCTATCTCAGGGAGAGACAGAAGGATTTATGTAGCGGATCGCAGAAGATCTGGGTGGCTGGTAGTGCTGTAAAGACGATGACAGATAAGCTGGTTGATTGGTTGAGAGAGTCTAACGTGTAAGTGGTGCCATCTTGTAAGTGATCCTGGAACTGATAGTCAGCCAGTGTAAGTTTGCGAGTATGTGGAGTGACATGATCCAACCGGCGGGTGCCTGTCACTAGCCGGGCTCTAGCGAGTTCTGAACGTTGCAGTTTCACAACGTTGGACTTTGTAGTGCCTTACAGTAGTCTAGTTTTGCTCTGACTACACTACAAGCGATTGTCTCCAGTGGCAAGCACGATCGAATATGACGCATGGATTTTAAATGGAAATAAGAAGTCTCGCAGACTGCGGTGATGTGCTGGTTGAATATTAGCTTAAATTCGAGTGTCAATCAAGAGAATCTTAAGTGTTCCTGATAGTGAGATTCCGCATCTGTTTTATCGACATCTGATGTAATTGCAATTATATATTATACCGGTATCCCTTGTAATAATTTTCCAATGTCTTAAGGATATTTTACGATTGTTTGCGTCGACGTCACTCTAACTCATATAATACTAAGACAACATTCTTGATCGAACGAAAATGACATTTATTATTTAACTTTCGCGAAATTAAAGGTGTCTAAAATACCTTTGTATCAATTAAAGCTTCGACTTTCTTAGTATTTGCGAAGCTCATTAGCACGCATCGATAAGACGGAGTCGGTTTCTTCTATACAGCTTCAGTTAAATGGATTTTAAAGGTGCCTAAAGATACCAACACATTTTGAGTGTTTAACGACACCTTCTGGCAGCCAGAGCCGTTGACTTCGAGCTTACCGAAACTAAAACACAATCCTTTTTCTGTGTTGCGAGTAGGTAATTATTAGCAGCGTCCTAACATTAATAGTCAATTGGGTGAAAAATAAATACTTGAGAAACTTGTAATCAGCATAACACCGATGCTGTAGCACAGCGCTCGTCAACAGTTCGTTACTCGCGAGACTCCAGACTTTTATATGCACTGCTGTGAAGCGTTTTAATGGTGTCTAAATAAAGTTATATTACACCATATAGTACGGCCATACCTAATAAGTGTCTCCTTCTATGGAGTGAAACCTGGCGATTTAACGTAACTGTTGAATATATACCGTACGAAAAGCTTTTAAAGTGTCCATATGATGCATATATTCCCGGTATGAATCGAAGATTATCAATCGACTGTCAGAACCTTAATGTCAGCCTTTTCGTGCGTCTTTTCTTTGAGTCAAGTAATTACAGCAGTAGTTATTCATTTTAACGACATCTTATGGCTTCAAAGGCCGTTAATGTCGGTAGGAACCATTTTTGTAACAGTTCTACTGTTGGACAGACTATTTTCCCGCCAATGGAGTAGTATTGGTCAGCTGTCGAAACACAAGAACTCTCACACTACACGTAGGACTCTCTCAACCCATCAACTTTCTTTCCTGTCATAGTTGCGATCAGCTGCACAAAACATTTTGTCTCTCTCTGACATTCGAGAATATCGGTCTGAATTTTTCCAACGTGGATTCAGCAATTCTACACCAGCCAACTGGTATAGTCTTCCTGTTAACATCAACGTTACAATATTCCATTGCCCGAACGAAAGTGAAGTGAACACTATATAGCGTCAGAAAAGCAATATTTAAAGGTGTCCAAACAGATCATTTTGTAATCAAAGCTTAAAAGCGACATCTTGCGGCTGTCAGCGCCGTCAACATCGACTAAATTATCCTTTTCAACCGAATATGTAAACCATCGATGTAACCGAGTCGAAGTCTCTTATATAGTTTCAAGTATCTGGATTTTAAGGTGTCTAAAGATGCCACCGCATTTTGATGCTTAGCGACATCTTGTGGCTGCAAGGAAGTCGACGTCGACTTTAATAATTCTTTGCAAGCATTGTTTAGCGCAGTTAATCTCAAGTCCTTATTTATGGTCGTTTTGGTCCAGTATATCCGATGACGTGACTTGGATTTCCAACATATCGGCAAAAAAGCCAGGTCATAATCAGTGAATCGCTCCAACCACATATGTACACCCGGCTGTCCTTGTTCAACGGTTTCCTCCATGACCTTAACCATTGGGCGCAGTAACAGGTCTGTTGCCATTTTACAACCCTGCAATCCACCCTGAATTATTCTGATGTTGCACCCTCAATGGTCAGCGTGTCCGTGTCCCGTATTATTTTTAAAGACTGTCAACAATTTGAAATGCGTGATATGCCGTTATCGCAATCATAATCCCGAGATTTCTGCAGCGCCCAGCGAAATCCATGTAACAGGGACCAGCTCATTCACAGGCGCTCAGTCAAAACAAAATCGTCAGGCAAACGGTTCGGTTCCAGGTCAAGATCCAAACGTCTGCTGTAATTTTTAGCGCGCTTGGTAAATTCCCGGAAAAAATTGTTGCGATCTGTCGGCTCCACTTGCGCCCCCTAGCCAATTCTGCTGTAATGAGTACACTGACAATTAGTGGGAAGATGAGACTTCCTAATGACTTATGCCTTAGTGCTAAATGACATCTTACAGATCATGTACCTCAAAGTTACCAAACAAATAACCGCTTTCTTCGTTCTAGAACCGTTGATTAATAGTAGTTCCAATGTCTAAGGACATCTTATGAGATCACAGGATGTTGACGTCGCCCTCGTTCTTTATCTAGGCTTGGGACTAGCACTATCGGATTAAACGCAGCTGCAGAATATATTCGGTACAAGGAAACATTGTAAAGATGACCAAATGGTTATAGCTTCCTGTTATGTAGTGTTCAGCGGCATCTGACGGTCGCCAGCAGCTTTTTCGTCGTTTCTTAACTTTGTATTAATAAATGTTATTTTACGTAATCGGAGGTCTATAAAATCCCAATTTTGAGAGTAAAACCGGTGTCTAAGATGTCCACATGAAATGGCATCTTGTAAATCAAGTTGAAATGGTTGTCTAAATAATCAAATTGGTGACGGCAGTTTTGATTTTTTTTATATGTCAGCCGAAAAAATTAGATTTTACAAATGTTCGCAAGTTTTTAAATTTTGTAAAGTATTAATTGCTTATGTTATTTTTGTCACAGTAACACAATTACAGCCGCAATTAACGAACGTAAACAATTATAGGGCTACCTCGAGACATCTCAGTTTGAGTTACCTCTTGATTTCGACTTCAATTGCGCCCCCTAAACCAACTCAGCTATCAATTGTACACCTCCGTACACTCACTGGAATATTTATGCGGCGAGGGAGACGGCTGGCCACCCCCGTCGTCTACCGAAACCAAGAAAAAATGAATCACTACTACTTTCCTAACCACAACTGCCTCAGGATTGCTAGCCTAAGGGACTTCTTCTTCTTCTTCAGTGTTTTTGCCGGCATCTTACGGATTAAACACAGTTGTCGAGGATATACCATACAATGAAGCAATGTAATGATGTTCAAATGATGTATAGATCCCTGTTATGTATTGAGGACTTAGCCGTTGTTTTGCGACATCTGACGGTCGCCAGGGGTGTTTTCGTCAACTCGTTTCTTATCGCGGTATGCCACAGAAAGATTTATTGTAATTTGCCTAATTGAAGACCTATAAAATCTCAATCTTCAAAGTAAAACGGATGTCTTAGATGTGCCAATCAAATGGGCGTCTCATTTATCAAATTGAAACCACTATTTAAATAAACAAATTGAAGGTCACAGTTTTTTTATATGTCAGCTGGAAAAATCAGATTTTGCAAATGTTTGCAATCATTTAAATGTTGTATAGCACTAACAGCATATTTTACTTTTTTTGCTCATCGTATCACAGTTATATGAACGTACACTTTGAAAGCGCTACGTAGTGACATCGCAGTTTGGGTATTTGGAGACTCGACGACCAATTCAGATCGGCGTACTTTAATGTGTGTAGCCTTAATGTGTATCTTCGTTATGTATCTGAGATTGGCTAGGTGGAGGATATTCGAAATGTTTGTCCTGGAGGATTTTAACTTTTATCCCCGGGATGACAGTCTATCGCGCTATGAACTATTTTGTCCTCTGGACGGGGCTTTCGTTGGGCGCTGTAGAAATCGCGGGAGTATGATTACGATTATGATTACGAGTATGATTACGATTAGGAATCGAACCTTCAAAAAGAGAAAATCGTTAGCGCAGACCAAAACATTTACTCCATCTGAACACGAACAATATGTATATTTCAAGTTCCTATGCATATTTTGTTATTTTATATTTTCATCCGCAAATCTTCTCCTTCAATGCTTATTGACATCTTACGGATGCCATGTACATATACCTCGGACTTACGGAATGTGGAACACCACAATAAAATTAAACACGAATATTTAATTTACTTATATATACCTCGCAAGTAAACGTTTTAAAGGTGTCCAAATGTTGTAAAGCTTCCTGTTATGAATAAAGGACTAGCCGTTGTTTGGCGACATCTGACGGCCGCCGAGACCGTTTATGTCGACTCTATTCTTTTTTATCGAAGAAGTGTTAATACATTACTGGAGATCTATAAGCAATCAGTCGTTTATTGTCGTATGATTTCAAGGATCGTTGTGTGCATTTAATAATCAAAGTTCTTTTTAAATATTGACTGCATTATTTTTTAGAAAATGGATTCGAAATAACAAAAATAATAATATCATATGTTGGTGTATACAGAATTACAAACTTACTCATTATGCATATCAGTTGGTTAGAAGCAGAAATATTAAAAAAAATATCAGTCCTTGCGTGGAATTGAACCTCAACTTTCGGGGTAAGCAGTTCACCTCGATAACTACTGACCTCATTAGCAATATTGGTTAAAGCCTATGTCAATGCCCACTGAGCGAGAGGGTGCCGGTTCGTGTCCCATACGTGGATTATTTCATAGGTTGTAATCTCGAGTTAGCACGACCCGTACTTTTAAATCCTCATTTACGGATCGTGCTAGGCCGAGATTCAAATCTCAGAAATAGGCCTCGAAATAAGCAAATGGGCGGTTAAGGATTTCACCAGAAAAATTCATTGAAAAATGAGCAGCTTCGAGACTATAAGTTACCTATATGGAAAACGTTTACATTTACATTAACTTGATTTACGCGCAACCGGCAATTCCATAGTAGGTTTGCAGCTATTCGCCAGACCGTACGTTTCGTTCCGTTTCGATCACCAGATGGCCAGCATTGAATCTGCAACAAGTAGAGGAAATCGTGTCTAGCCAAATGAGAAGACGTTTTATCGGATAAGGGAAGGAAAGCCAGGGTGGAGTCGGGTCAGGTGAAATCAGGTTAGGTCAGAAAAAGTGAGCTGAAGTAAATAAAGGTAATGCAAGGTTAGGTGAGGTCAGGTCATCGAGTCATGTAACTATAAATGTCACCAGTTAAGAAAGCCTCGGAACAGAATGCGCGATAAACTATTGGTCTAATCCCCACCAGGACAGAAATTTGTGCCGAGGTGTCGGCTTCACTTTAGCCTGCTTCGTTTCTATCTAAAACGTTGCTATTAGTACTTGTTCCAGAGTTTAACGACATCTCTGATGGCATCATAGGCCGTTGACGTCGCCCTCCTCCTTTATCCAGGCTCGGGACTGGCACTAACGGATTAAACGCAGCTGCAGAATACATACCGTACAAGGAAACATTGTATAGATGCCCACATGCTGTATAGCTTCCCATAACGAATTGAGGATTAGCCATTGTTTGGCGACATCTAACGGTCGCCAGGAGCGTTTTCGTCGATATTTTCTTATTATTGTTAGTTTTACTCAAACTCCGTAATCGGAGTTCTATAAAATCTCGATGTTGAAAGTTAAACGGGTGTCTAAGATGTGCAAAGCAAATGGGTGTCTAAATATTCAATTTGAAACGGCTGTCTAAACAATCATATCGGTTAAGACAGTTTTTGATTTTTATATGTCAGCTGAATAATTAGAAATTTAAATTTTTATAGCATTTGTTGCGTATATTATTTTTGACACATAGTATTACAGTTTTTAGAAGCCAATAATGAACGTATACTTTTGTAGCGCTACTTCGAAACATCGCAGTTTGAAGCCTCGACGACAAATTCAGATCCGCATACTTTAATGTGTATAGCTTTAATATGTGTGTTCGTTATGCATCTGAGTTGGCTAGAAGCAAGATCTTGGTGGAGGATATTCAGAAATCTCTGTCAATTTCAACTTCAACTTTCATCTTCGATTAATAGTCGATCGCACTAGCAGTTAGACTAACATTTAACCGGGAATTTCATGGTAGTTCTGTCGCTATAGCCAAGATGGCGGTAACGTCCGTTTAGGCGAAGTCGTTCCATTTCGTTCACTAGATGGCCCGAATTTTCTCCCCTTCTTCCTGTTATCTCTCCTTACGCTCCAATTCCAAAACCATCCACTGTCGCTGAAATGCTGCCTTTCTCCATGACTTACTGCAACTTGATCTAGAACCGAACACCTTTTGTCCATCGATTTTGTTTTGACTAAACCCTTTGAATAAGATGATCCCTGTGACGTGGCTTTCGTTGGGCGCGGTTGAAATCGTGGAGGTACGATTATGATTGCGATTACGATTATGAATGGAATCTACAAAAGAGGAAATTCTGGAAATGGACGAGAAAATTAACGAAAAATATGTATATTTTCAAATTTCTTTGCATTTTTGTTATTTTGTGTAGCATTCGCTACGTGTGGTATTTTTGTGTACAGTTTTAGATTGGCAGCCACCATTAACGAACTAATGAGAAAATATGGTCACTTCAAAACTACATAGAGAGTGGGTATTTGAAGCCCACGTGACCCCATCTGATCCTCGTATTTCAAAGTGCACAGCTTTGTACAGCCGACAAGGGCCAGTAATTACCAACCGAAAACACGTCCTAAAACTGAAAATCCGTAAGAAACTCGTGTAAAGTAACATCGGGAAGTCAAATCGATCACAGTTGAGGTCCGAACACGAAACAAATATTGAGAAAATCCGCTCTGAGACAAACTATGAGACGAATTGACGACCGAAGGTCTTTATTTATGACCGAATATCAATATTTATGGCCACCGGATAAGCATTCGTTTGTGTTGCCGTTGTTATGGCTGTTGTTGGTGTCGTATCCACTGTTTGATGACATCTTGTGTCTGCCAGGGCCTTTACCATCGATCGAGCATATTGGTAAGTCCGGTTTTAGCAAACAACTATTAGTATTCTTTGTTTAACGACGCTGTGTCAAAAGAGAGATGTTTATTGTCGCCTTCCTCCTTTAGCAAGGCTTCCGACTGTCACCACCCGACTAAAGACAGTCGGTGAGTTTCATATATCGACTACATATCCTTGTTTAACGACACCTTATGGCTGCCGGGGTTAACGTCGACCTTACATCACCAAAGTGAATGGTGTACCGCAACGTTAACAGGAAAATGATTAATATAGACCTCTAAATAAGTGATTTAAAGGTGTCCAAATATAATCTAGCTTTATTAATAGAATTCAGTGCTTGACTATATGAAACGGATGCAATGGCCGCTAAACGTATTGTTTGTTAAAACTTTCGTTTTTTATCGATACCACATGACTGATCAGTTGTCCATATATTGTTTTTAAAATTGTCAATTCCGCTGCCGCTCCATTGCTGCCTATTTATAGCGCCATCCTGTGGTTGCAGGGCCGTACATAACTAGGACCTTATCTGGTCTCACATCTCCTCACTAGAGGGCTAAAGATCCACTAGTCATTATTTTAAATGTTTCATTACATGACATCAAAGGCCGTTGACCTCGCCCTCCTCCGTTGTGTGACTATTATTATGTCCAAAATTTAACGACATCTTATGGCTACATTGGCCGTTGACGTCTTTAAAATTCTTATTTAGGTAAAGTTTATTGTTCATACGTTTCTGTTATTGTTTTTAGTTGGTTCGTCTTGCTATCTTCAGTTCGTATTTCGCTGGTTTTCTGATGGTTCTTGTGGCGTCTAGGTATTCTGTGAAGACCAGAGGCAGATGATGGAATCCTTCTGTCTCGCTGATGGTCTCTGGCGTTGACTTCTTTATTGTACAGTTTTAGCACACACACACACACACACACACACACACACACACACACACACACACACACACACACACACACACACACACACACACACACACACATATATATATATATATATATATATATATATATATATATATATATATATATATATATATATATATATATATATATATATATATATATATATATATATATATATATATATATATATATATATATATATATATATATATATATATATATATATATATATATATATGTAAAACTCCAAAACTGCCTTTGATGTCATAAGCCGTCGTTAAACTGAGAAACTACTTACTTACTACTTACTCGATCTCTGGCTCTTGTTTATTGTAACATAAATGAAGATTTAATGAACTGTCAAACATATATAGATGAAAGATTCAATTATTTTCCCAAATGTTATATTACATGTTGGTAATCAAGAAGTGTTGTAATTCTGTATATACCAATATATGAGATAAATAAGTTGCCATTAGATGGATGGATGGACTGCAACAGTTTTAACGACATCTTGTGGCATAAAAGAAATTTGACATTTCGATAATAAATATTTTATTATAGTTCTCATTGTTCGTAGCCCACAACAATGTATCGGGCAACCGGTCCTATAAATTGGGAATTGCAGGAATCTAATTCCCGCCGATTGAGTTTGTATTGGTTCAGCTGTGTGATCACTTACAAGACAGTTCTTATTACACGTAAGACCCTCTCGACCAACCAACCAGCTTTCCTGTCAGACGCTCCAATTAATATAATGCATTTTAGACACCTTTAATTCGCTTTGCTCAACATTATATAATTCTCATTTTAGTTGGACAATGCCGTCTGCTTTGATAGCGTCGATTAAATAACTTTTAAAGGTGTCTAAATATGCTTATGTATTTTTAGTGTTTAACGACATCTTATAGCATCAAAGTGTAGCGTGTCATCGCTTCGGTTCATAGGATCATCACAGGTCATAGGGTCAGCACGTTATTGGCTCACCAGGGTTATCGTCTCAGCTCGCTGTAGGCTGAGAGATATAAAATGGAGGACGTCGGGGCGCGAATCTTATAGTAGAGTAGTCATGTGATGGAGTAATGATTTGTCTCAAACTGTTGGACCTAAAATTTGAAAGATTCACTTCGTTGTTCTGTACATAGACTCCCGCTAGACTTAGGCGAACCGAAACCGAGGGGCTTTACGTGGACTCCCCGACCTGACATACGCTGGCGGTAGCCATAAAGCACCGCTGACGTACGTAGAGAAAGGCTCTGGTTATCGATTTGAATTCTCCATTCTTTCAAGACATCTTGTGGCTGCCAAGGCCGTTGCGATACAACTTTACTTTTCTAATACACAGTCCCTTTCTGTGTTGCGCGAAGGTAATTTCTAATAGTAGTAGTTCCTCAGTTTAATGTTCTAGCCAGGGTGTTCGTAATGTATATGAGTTGGCTAATATAATGATAATAACATAGCGATAATTTAGTGCTTGCGCGCTGCTCAAATCCCAGCATGGTAAGAAATTTATTTCGAAATTTCGGCTCCACTTGCGCCCTCTATCGAATGAGTACACTGACAATTAATGGGAAGATGAGGCGGCGTGGGAGAGCATTTGCTACTCGACCTCATATGCCAAGGCTGAGAAAAATTTAGTCACAAGCACTTCATACACGTGACTTCCTCATCTTATCCTCTCCATCACTGATCTTACTGATGCCAGGATAATGTACCTTGGACTTGTCGAATAAGTAGTTGGTAGTTTACATAGCACCAACCATTTATAGGGTCTGCCTTATATATACCGTCCTAGAAAACGTTTAAAAGGTGTCCAAATGAAATGTAGCTTCCTTTTAGGGCTTAAGGGTTATCGATTGTTTAGCGACATCTTACGGCCGCCAGGATCGTTTACGTCGACTGTTTTACTTCATGCAGTGATTAACCATTTTAGCGACATCTGACGTTTGCCAGGACCGTTTACGTGGACGACACACTGTTTTTTTATGAACATGAAAGAAGGAAACCCAACAATGACTTACCTACTTGGAGCTTTATAAAATCTAAAAGCTTAAGATAAAACGGGTGTCTAAATTGTGCAGTTGAAATGGGACATTAGTAGCAGAACCAAAAGTTTAATGACGTCATATGGCAGCACTGGCCGTCGACGTCCTTAGAAATGTTTTACATGAAAAATAATTCTGTTTTAAGTAATTTGGTTTAACTAACAAAAAGTAAAGTCACAATTAAGCAAACCATTAAAATTTAAACTGAAAAATATAGTCGTTATTTATCATAAAAACGTGTGGTGAATAACAAACAGTTCAGTTGAATATAGTGTTTGTGTTAAGAGGCCGTCCATAAATGACATCACACAATTTAGGACGATTGTTGATCCCCTCCCCCTCGTCACACGTCGTCACAAAAGTCACCCCCCCAAATATGACATCACAAAGCTCTGGACACACCCCAGAAAAACCAGACGTCCAGTATGGTATATGCAAATTTCTTTGTAATTATCAAGTAAAGTAATTTTAATTATAAACATACTTGAAACTATATAGTAGGACGAAGAAAAATGGAGGGGTATAATTATTACAATCATTATGCAGTCCACAAAATTAAAAGCTCTGGTAGAATCATGACATTTATAAAAAAATGTTTAATAACAATTACTCGAAACAATCCAAACTGTTTGATGAGATGATGTGACGTCACATTTCTTAAACACCCCTCCCCTTCGTCACAAATCGTCACAGATGTGTGACCCCCTCGCCCCCTAGGTGCGTGACGTCATTTATGGACGGCCCTTAATTATGCATCAGACTATGGAGATTAACATTATTTAATGGATGTTCCATGCAAGTAATGAAAAACCGATAACTTTTCGCCCATTTACATCAGCTATTAACAGTTTATTTACAGATATAAGAATCAGTTTCATCAGTCAATCATTGAAATCAGTGTCGCGCAACCGAATCTGCCCAACCCTCCCCCAATTTTATAACCAAATATTTACAGGATACGACTACCTTTGAAATTACCACCATTAAAATTGAAATTTATGTTTACGTCGACATCACCGTACGTTATGTAGGCGCCGATTCACCATTATATTCTATCGATTAAGCGAAATGAGATTTATATAAAGTTTGATGTCGGTTGTTTAGCGACACCTTGTGGCTGATGGTTGATGTTAACGTTAATAAATCCGCATAACACTACCAAATAATAGTCTATGCTATATTTCTTTTGGTTCTCTGAAAGATATATAGCATACACTATTAATGCTATATTTAACAACATCTTATTGCATCAAATGCCGTAAACGTCAACCTACTCCTTTACACAAAATTTATTGAACTAACTAAAAGGTAACAAAATAAAAAATATACATAGATTCAGATATGCGTAATTTAAAGGTGTCTAATACAAGTCAATGCATTTCGCAGCTTTATCGACACCTTGCGGCTATCAGCGCAGTTGACGTAAACCTTATCTTACTTACCCTAAGTCTTTGTATACCTGTTAGTGACCCAACAAAGAATAGGATCCATTCAAACAGGTAGCGATGGTAAAGGATTCCACCCGATAAATTAATTGAAAAAGAGCAGGGTGGAGCATTGAGCCGCCGGAGGTGTCTACATCCCACCATTTATATATTCGCTTTCAACTTCCGGTTCTGCGACCACCACTCCAGTTTACTGACATCAGCACACGTGCATGGAAAGGATTTGATGGTGATCGATTTCGTGCAGACCTCCGATCAAGCCACGATTTTTTGGCATGATTTCGTATTAAACAGAATGCGTGATAAGTAGTTATCGTAATTGTAATCCCGAGATTTCTACAGCGTCCCAGCGAAAGCCACGTCACGGGGAACAGCTTATTCACTGGCGCTCAGACAAAACAAAATCGATAGACAAGAAGGGTTCGGTTCCAGGTCAAGATCCAAGGGTCTCCTTTAGTATTTAGCGCGCTGGGTAAATCCCCGACCTGGCAGAAATTTGTTGTGAGATTTCGACTCCACTAGCGCCCCCTAGCCAATTCTGCTGTAATGAGTACACTGACCATCAGTGGAAAGAGGAGACTTCCTAATGACTTCTCCTTTAGTGCTTATTGACATCTTACAGATGCTACGATCTTATACCTCAGAGTTAGCTAATATATAACCGCTTTCTTAGTCCTGAAACCGTGGATTAGTAGTAGTTTCGATATTTAACGACATCTTATTACATCAAAATGCTTCGTAGACTATATGGAGTCGAGTTGTATAACTAGTTCCTCTGTTTGACGACAGCTTATGGCATCAAAGGCCGTTGAAGTCGCCCTCCTCCTTTATCCAGGCTTGGGACTGGCACTACCGAAATAAACGCTGGTGCAGAATATATACCATACAGAAAAAACAAAATGGTAAGATGACCAAATCCTGTATAGCTTCTTGTTATGAATTGAGGATTAGGCATTGTTTGGCGACATCTAACGGTCGCCAGGAGCGTTTTTGTCGACTCGTTTCATTTAAAGAGACCCAGGACTGAATGATTTATACCTGCATAATGGAGTTCTTTAAAATCTCGATGTTCAGAGTTAAACGGGTGTCTAAGAGGGGCAAACCAAATGGGCATCTTACATATCAATTTCAAACGGCTGTCTAAACAGTCAAATCAAAGATGACAGTTTTGAGTTTTTATGTCAGCTGAAATATTAGATTTAAAAAATGTTTGCAATTTTTACGAAATTTGTATAGAATTAGTTGCATATGTTATTTTTGGCACATAGTATTACAGTTTTTAGGGGCCTTTTTATGAACGCATACATTTTGTAGCGCTGCTTTGTGACATCACAGTTTGGGTATTTGGAGCCTCGACGACTAATTCAGGTCCGCGTACTTCAATGTGTACAGCCGATGTGTTCGATATGTATCTGAGTTGGCTAGGAGAATTATCTCCGATTGTTGCATTCTCCTCACTCTCAATCACACCCGACACAATCACCTCCGATGAAATCGCCCCCAATCTTGGCATGCTTGAACTTCCGTGGGCCAGAGACTCATCACTACTTTTCTATCATACGTACAACCGATAATCTGGTTCTGAAGTTGTCTTACGACGCCTTTTGGCAACAAACGCCGTTGACGTCTTCCAGATTTTGGTGATTCTCCAATGTTCAGGTTTCTCAGCTTTGTGTTGTTCGCTTCTTATTATTGCTTCATGATCCCACGTTATTTATTTTTTTTATTTTTTTATTATACTTTTAATTTTTTTAATAAATTTATTTTGTATATATATATTTTTGATTTTCTTTCAGGTATACATAGTCCTTCTTGATCTTTGGCCATATTTACAGAAGTCTTCCACCCATAATTTCCTGGGTGCTCTGTAGGCCTCCAGCTGCAACAGACTGTGCTGGAGTATGTTTCGGAGCCTCCGGTCAATTCCGAGTGAAAGACATTTATAACGTATACTTCGGCTGATATCTTTTTCTTTGTTGCAGAACAGGAGTAGATGTTCGATTGTTTCTGGTTCCTTGCATTTGCGCAGTGTCCGTCCGTGTGATTATTTATTTTCTTCAGCCAGTTGTTTAGGTTCGCTCTTCCTAACCTTAGCCTTGTGATCTGGACCTCCAGCTTCCGTGAGTTGGCCATGCATTTAATTGTAGTTGACACTTTAGGTTCCAGTTCCTTGTAGAAGGGTCCGGATTGGCTGGCTGTGTATTCTGTTTGCCATTTATCTATGATGTATTTATGGATCTCGCTATACATTTCTCTCCACTCTATGTACTGAGTGGAGTTTACAGCCGGTAGTTGGAGACCATGCTTTGCGGTTTTGTCAGCTTCTTCGTTGCCGCTGATTCACACATGGCTGGGTATCCAGATCACAGTGACTTTTTTCCGTTGGTGTTGTTGAGGATTTCAGACCAGTGAGGAGATTTGGCCTGGACGTTGACTTTTGGGACTCAAGAGAAATGGCAAAGCTCAACCGACAATCCTCACATAACAGACAATTTATTAAATACTAATGTTGGTAAAACGGGTGTCTAATGTGTCTAAATGAAATGTGAGTCTTTATAATCATGAACTGTTGTCTAAATAAATAAAATTCAAGGAGGAGGTTTTGGTATTAAAAAAATCAGCTGGAAATGATATATATATATATATATATATATATATATATATATATATATATATATATATATATATATATATATATATATATATATATATATATCATCTTTTATCCAGGGAATGGATTTCTACTTCGCAATTATTACGATGTTTTGTATTCTTTCCAATGTTTAACGACATCAGATGGCATCAAAGGCCGTTGACGTCGCCCTCCCTCTGAATCCAGTCTTCGGACTGGCACCACCCGACTAAAGACAGTGGCGGAATTTAAGCACACTCACGACAACCTCATGTCTCGGATAGATGCCAGCTCTTTCTCCTGCGGTGTTTAGTGTCATCTTACGGCCGCCAGGGTCGTTTAAATTAGCTGTATAACAGCCGATTAGACTCAGCCGAGGGATACATAATCAACGTTTAACACCCAGCAAGCAGCAGTTAGTATTTTCTTGTTAACATCGCTGTGTTATAGCAAACAGGATTAGCGTCGCCTATAGAGGACTTGCCACCCACACTCATATGCCGAGGCTGAGAAAAATGAAGTCACGGACACTTCTTACACATGACATAGCTACTTCTCATTCAATGATTATTGACCTCGTACTGATGTCAGAATCATATACCTCCGACTTACTTCATCCGTATAGATACACACGCTGTAGTAGTTCCTCAGTTTAACGACAGCTTATGGCATCAAAGGCCGTTGCCGTCGCCCTCCTCCTTTATCCAGGCTTGGGACTGGCACTACCCCCAAACAAGGCAGTGGCGGAGTTAGATACACACGCTTTTGAATGGATCATTCCTATATAGGGTACAATTAAACGTTTTAAAGGTGTCCAACTGCTGGTTTACGTCCTGTTATAGATATGGCCTCAAGTACCAATAATACCTCCAGGGTTGAACGACATCTTTACGGCATCAAAGGCCGTTGACGTCGCCCACTTCGTTTATCGAGGCTTGGGACAGGCACAAAAGTTTGAATTGGAGCCGGGTTAAGTGAACTAAAGACTATATAGGACGTTGCTTCGAGACCGCACAGTCTAAGTATATGGAGCCCAGATGAGCCCATGAGATCCTCGTACTTCGAAGTGTACTGCCAGTGTACAGCCGACAACGAGTGGTAATTACCAGCCGGAATTAACGTCCGAAAACTGAAAATCCGCAGCAATCTCGTATGAAAATAAATTCAAGAATCCAAAGTGATCACAGTAGCTGTCGAAAACAAAACAATTATAAAAGAATCCGATTTGATACGAACTATAAGGGGATATGACGAGCAGGAAAACCTTGGACATCATGGGAAGTTAACGGCAAGTCATGCGATGGACTGGCCCTGTGTCCAGGGCCTTGGGAATCGTCCACTGCCGGCGCAATGGCCAAAAAAAGCAGATGAGGGCCTCCCCTAAGTCTCACTTGCGGGAAACTGGATACATTACTTTTTTATTTTACTAAACATAACGTAACATTATTACTTTTATTCAATGTTTAACGACATCTTACGGATGTCATGGTCGTCAAGATGGTGGTTTTTAACAAGTTTAGTTTTTAATCGACTCCTCAAATTGATGCCAATATGAAAACTTTTCACACATTAATATAATCACTTCTGAATCCGCTTCATAAATACGTGTTTACAACGACATCTTGTGGCTGCCAGAACCATTCAGGTCGACTCTATACGAAACGGCACAACTTAAACATATGAAGAATTGCAACGGGCTATTATATAATTTGTAATGAAAGCGTTTTAAGGGTGTCTAAATAGTCTATTTTGTGTTATGAAACGAGTATCAATCAGGGTGTGCGATATTACAAAACGAGTATCAATCAGGGTGTGCGATAGTGCACACTTAGTGGGAAATTTATGCGTCGAGGGAGAGGGCTGGAAAACCCCGTCGTCTGCCGAGGCCAAGAAAAGTGAAGTCCCTACTACTATTTAAGGCGGTGGCCGAGCTAACGATTGTATAGACGTACGATAGAATTAAGATGACGAATTTATAGCTTGGTAATTCCGTGTTGTAATTGTAATTGTATTAGCATTTGTACAGCATCCCTTGTGAATAGTTTCGCTTATATTAGGCCATCTTGAGGCTTCCTTAACGTCCACATCAACTGACACAAATGAAGAGAGTCGCGACGTGTCACCAATAAAGTGAAATTGGAATTTGGGGTTTATATAAAGCTGGAGAAAGCGAATTAAAGGTGTCTAAAATGCCTTATAGGAATACGACGGTCGCCTCGAAATTGTTTGGCTATTCACAACTCTCAGCTTAATCGGTTAATGTTAAGTTTTGTCGAAGTGAAGATCACAGTATCGCTCTCTTCCTTTATCCAGGCTTCGGAGTGGCACCAGCCGACCAAGGGGAATGGAATATTTAAGGGTTGAGATCGAACGCAGCTGATGATGAGTAAATAATGTAACTGTAATTACATTAGAACGCATAAATTGCGAGTATTTTCCAATGTCTTAAGGATTTTTACGATTGCCAGGTCCGTTTACGTCGGCATCACATTAGATAAAATATGCACATTCGGACGGAAATGAGTCTTTAGTATCTTTGAAAAAATGAAGAAGAGGTGTCTAAAATGCTTTCTACTAAATGCAGCGTGTCCTCTGTCTTCCACCAGCCTGAGCATCTCCTCCATTGTTAGCCCAGTCCATGCCCTGATGTTGCCCAGCCAGTTTATTCTCGGTCTTCCTCTTTTCCGTCCTCCCGGTATTGTGCCCTGTATTATCTCCTTCTCGATGCATGTTCCCTCCTTCCTCATGATGTGGCCAAAATAGATCAATTTCCTTTTCCTTACTGTCTTCAAAAGATTCCTCTCTACTCCAGCCGCTTCCAGTACCCATTCATTTGACCGCATTTCCATCCACGATATTTGCATGATCATTCTTAGACATTTCATCTCGAATGCTTCTATCCTCCTCTCTTCCTCCTTCCTCAAAGTCCAACTCTCACATCCGTACAGTGCCACCGGCCATACTAATGTCATCAAGAGCCTCATCTTTGTTACCAGTGATATGCCATGGCTTTTCCATATTTTTTTAAGATTTGTAGCCATTGCATATCCCTTTGCAAGTCGTACCCTTATCTCTGCTCCACAATCGCTGTCCCTGTCGATCCTCGAGCCCAAGTACATGAAAGTATTCACCTGCTCCACTGTTTCCTGACCTATGCTGATCTGACACCTGGTTTCTGCTGTTGTCATGACCTTTGTTTTATCCGTGTTAATCCGCATTCCATATTTCCTTCCTGCTCTGTCTAATCTTTCAACCAGTGTTTGTAATTCCTTCTCAGATTCTGTTATTAGTACTATGTCGTCTGCGTATCTTAAGTTTGTCAACCGCCTTCCCCCTATCTGCACTCCTCCGTCAAAACCCTCCAAAGCCTCTCTCATTACCCTCTCCGCCAGAATGTTAAATAAACTTGGAGACAACACGCATCCTTGTCTCACCCCTCTCCTGACTCTGAACTCTCCAGATAGTGTTCCTGCCACTTTGATCTTTGCGTTTTGTTTCTTGTACAGCTTGGATAACAACTTTATTATGTGTCCAGGAAATCCCATTTCTATCATTGTTGTCCATAATGTTTCATGTGCTATTGAATCAAAAGCTTTTTTGAAGTCTACAAAGCACATGAAAAGAGGTTGTTGATGTTCATTTGCCTTTTGCATAATAATTCTCAGGTTTGTTATCTGGTCTCTTGTCCCTCTAGCCTTCCGAAAACCCGCCTGTTCTTCCGCCACTTCTGCTTCCGTCTGATTCCTTATTCTTTCCAAAATGATCCTCAGCATAATCTTACTTGCGTGTGCGACCAAGGCCACTGTTCTATAGTTTGTACATTGCCTGGCATCTCCTTTCTTTGGTATGGGTACAAAAATTGAATCCGCCCAATCCTCTGGCCATTCTCCATCTTCCCATAGTGCTGTGCATATAAGATGAAATCTGTCTACTGTAGCTTCTCCTCCGTATTTAAACAGTTCCGCAGGTATTCCATCCGGCCCCGCTGATTTCCCGTTCGCACACTGTTTTATCGCTCTTGCCACTTCTGATCTTAAAGGGGGTGGCTCTCTCTCGTATTCATTCGTGTCCTCCTTCACCTCTTTGTCATCGTACAGTTCTTCGCAATACTGCCTCCAACGTTCAGCAATGCCTTCAGTGTCCGTGATGTATTCTCCATTTTCTGCCTGTATGCAGTGTATTTTTGGCTGGAATTTGTTTGTAATTGCCCTGACTGTTCTATACAGATATCTACTGTTCCCCCTTTTGTTCTCTATTTCCGCCTTTTCACACACTTCCTCCAGTTGTTTCTGTTTGTCGTTTCTTAGATGTCACTGTACCTCCGCCTTCAGTTCTTTATACTCTTCTCTGTCCTTTTGCTTGGCTTCACGCTTCTTGTTGATGAGTTCAACAGTTTCTTTGGTAATCCATGGCTTCCCTTTGTCTCTCCTCCTGTAACCGACTATTTCTTCGGCCGTAGCGAAAAGTATGTCTTTTGTTTCCTTCCACAATTCGTTGGGTGACCTTTCCTCTATTACCGTGTTCAAAGCTTCGAATCTGTTTGCTACTTCTATCTCATAGGTGATTCCCTTGTTTCCAGCCAGATCCTCTACATTCAGTCTTTTTATCACCTCTTCCTGCTTTTTCCTTCCTAATCTGATCTTCAATGTTGCCACCAGCAAATTGTGATCTGAATTGCAGTCCGCACCTGGGTATGTCTTGCATTTGTTGATACACGTCTTCCACTTCCGATCGATACCTATGTAATCAATCTGGTTTTTTGTTCTTCCGTCCGGAGATGTCCAAGTACTTAATCTCCTTGGATGTTGTTTAAACCATGTATTGGCCAGACCCAACTCCTGTTCCATACAAAAATCTATTAGCCTCTCCCCTCTCCCATTTATCTCCCCCAATCCTTCTCCACCCGTCACTGGTTCTATTCTACTTTTTCCCACTTTAGCATTGAAATCTCCCATTACCATTGTAATGTCTCTTTTCGGAATGTTTTTTAACGCTTTTGCCAGCATCTGGTAGAACTCCTCAACTTCATCTTCCTCTCCATTTGTTGTTGGCGCATAGACCTGTATCATGCTTATGCATCTTGGCTTTGCTTTTAATCTTACCACCAAAATTCTGCTGCTTATTGTTTCATATCCAATTAGGGCCTTAATCCTGTTTTTCTGTATCCAAACTCCTACTCCTCCATGTCCCTGAGTCTCTTCTCCTGAATATACAATCATATGTCCCTCTGACGTTATGAAGTGTCCCCTGCCTCCCCAACGTACCTCTGCCAAGCCACATACCTCCAACCTCATTCTCTCCATCTCCTTACCAAGAACCTGGGTTTTTCCCAGCTGTATCATACTTCGCACGTTCCAAGTGCCTACTCTCATCCTCTTCCTGAGTTGAAAAATGTCATCGTCCGACTTCCCTCTCTCTTCAATCTCCTCCGTCCCTGTATTACCTCCTCCTCTTCTTCCAGTAGCCGACTTTCCGACCCTGTCCTGGTTGCTCAACAGGGGACGCGGACCTTGTGAACCCGGGCGTCGTCCGAGCCGGTATGGATTAAGTTTGGATTCCATTTTTCATGATGCTGTTTGGGGATGATAAGATGGTAGGCCCCCTAGTCTTTCCATCTCGCAGTAAGGAAGCCCTGCTCCAGGTGTACCGGAAGTGCCCTCCTGTCTCTGTAGACTCGCCGTTGTCCCTTGTAACAGGATCTTCCGTCTAATCTACTGAAGTCTCGCTGCTGCCCGAGACCTGCCGCTCACGTTGGCCAATCTTTCAGAGTTCCTGCTGAGCCTGTCCAACTCGCGAAGCGCCCGAGGTGGTACTTCAGTCAAGACTTTCACCACTGTTGGCATAGCCTCAGCAGGCATTCTCCTACTCAGTTGTTCACCCCCCTCACCACGTTGAGGTGTGAGTCGGTCTTTGAGGGGGATATGCTTTCTACTAAATGCAGCGTCGAAAGTTTAGCGACTTCGTGACTGCCAAGTCCGTTTATAAAGAAATCAACGAGAAAGGAAAACGGATACCTAGCGAATTCATGTGTATAGTTTTTGTGTTGATGACTTTGTGTCACAACAAGGATTATAAGCGTCGCTTTTCTCGTCCTTTGTCTCCGGCTTCGGACTTGCATCATCCTAATGGTTTTTGTCTTTATGTAAATCTCAGCCGACCACAGTCTGTACTTAGGCGGAGACTTCAAATGGGATGTCAACATATAAACCGGCATCTCACCCGATAAATTAATTGAAAACGAGCAGTGTCTCGTATAGTGCATCAGAAATGAGAATTATAAATAAAATTGTACATCTATTCTAAAGTTATATTTGTGGCACAACGCAGAAACAATTCAGAATGGCTTTATTATCCATTGTTTAACGATGCTAGGATGTTGACGTCGACTTTACGTTATCTTTTGAATTATCTACGAATTTAAATCCTAAGCCACAATGGAACAGAGTCTTCTTTTATAACTTGGTTTAAATAAATTTTAAAGGTGTCTAAAAATACTATTGCATTTTTTTAGTGTGGCGCAAAGACGTTGACGTCGACTCTGTCCCTGCAAAATTCGCAACTTCTATCCAACAGCGATTGGTTCCCACAGTTTAACGACATCTTATGACATCAAGGTTTAGCGAGTCATCGCTTCGGTTCATAGGGTCAGCACGGTTCATAGGGTCAGCACGGTTCATAGGGTCAGCACGGTTCATCGGGTCATATAGGACTCGCCGACATGACGGACCCTGGCGTTCGCCTTAGAGGACCGCAGACGTACGTTGATAAAAGGTTCTAGCTATCGATTTGAATTATTCCATTCTTTCACGACATCTTGTGGCTGTCAGGACCGTTGCAATAGACCTTACCTTGCCTAACACACCGACATTCCGGTGTTGTGTGAAGGTAGTAGTTGTTTCCAAGTGTTTAACGACATCTAATCCCTTGACTTCTCAAAGGCCTTTGATACAATAAGACATGCCTATCTCGCTGATAAACTTGCTGATCTCGCTATTCCTGATCACATTTACAATTGGATAATTTCCTTCCTAACCAACCGACAGCACTGTACCAAATTCAATGAAAGTGTCTCTACCTTAGTTGGCATAAATTCCAGTATTGTTCAGGGTTCGGGTCTGGGACCAGTGAACTTCCTAGTTGTCATATCCAAGTATAAGCCTTTAGCACCCAACAATAGGTTATTTAAATACGCTGATGACAGTTACCTTCTTGTACCATCCTGCAATAGCTTGATGGTTCAGGCTGAACTGGACCATGTTGCCCTTTGGGCGGATAAGTGTAACTTAAAAACTTAATCATAAAAAGACATGTGAAATGATAATTCACCGGCCAAGAATGAGAAATCAGCAGAATAATTTTACCTAAAGTGATTCCCGGTTTAACCAGGGTACCAGAGATGACAATATTGTGTGTTACCCTATCGAAGATGTTAAATTTTGATTCTCATATTGATCGGATTCATAGTCAGGCGCGTCAGTCTTTATATGCCATACGAATTCTTGTATCACATGGCCTAACTGGCCCTCGGCTCTACGACTTTGTCCGAGCCACAACACTGGCCAGGATGCTGTACGCCTCTCCCATGTGGTGGGGTTATGCTGGGGCACAGGCTAGAGCTCGGCTCCAGGCTTTGATGCGGAGACTTGTGCGTCTCCGCTATCTTCCTGGGAACTCCCGAACGTTCAATGAACTCTGTGGCACAGCTGATGCTCGTCTCTTTAAAGCAATCTTGAACAACCCAAATCATGTCTTACATCAGCTACTCCCACCAATTAAAACCCTAAGTTATTCCCTACGGTCCCACACCCATGATCGTATCATTCCTCCTGCTGACAATTTATCGCGTAAATGTTTTATTGTTAGGATGTTGTATGAATATTAAGTTTTCTTGTGTTCTTAAATACTTGTAAACCGATGTGCGATTAGCAATTGGTTAATAAAGAAAATACTTACTTACTTACTTACTTACTTACTTACTTACTTACTTACTTACTTAATGGCATCGAAGGCCGTTGACTTCACACTCCTCCTTTATCCAGGCTTCGGACTGACACTATCCGACAAAAGGCAGTAGCGGAATTTTCCTACAAGCGGTTGGTAGTTCCTCAGTTTAAAGACGTCTTATGTCATAAAAGGCCATTGACGTCAATTGGAAAAATTCTATAGTTTTCGCTGTTTAACTCGAGTTATTATTCAATTGTTGGGGAAGTATTGAGGGACTGAACGAAGTCAACTTTATATAACATATGAATAGCGCGATTTAAAGGTGTCTAAAGGAACATTGCGTTAACTAAGTTTAGCAATATCTTGCAGCTTCCAGTGGCGTTGAGTCCAACGGTACTTATCATGATGTTAATCTCGGGCTATCACGGTCTGTAGGTATATCATGCATATCCGTGACCTCCGCAGAATACGCCCTATGCTTGACTTTAAAACTATATATTCCATCGCCACATCCATAGTCCATGCAAATCTTGATTACTGTAATTCACTTTTCCTCAATATAGACAAAACCCAGATTAACCGCCTGCAAGCTATCCAGATTGCTCGTTCTCGTGCAGTCACCAAAACTTCCAAACACCATCACATCACCTCTGTTCTCAAATCACTGCACTGGCTTAAAATACCAGAACGAACAGAGTACAAAGTCCTACCACTTACCTAGAACACACTTCAATCTTCCCAACCCTCCTATCTTCGTCAATTATTTACTATCCAACCACTCCGTTCACACGCTCATCATCTGTCCTAACACTTCTTCGCCCTCCCGTCACCTCATCCTTAAAATTTGGAAATCGCTTCATAGCCATAGCTGCCCCACCCCTTTGGAATAAACTCCCGCCAGAATTGCGACAATTGTCTGATCCATCATACGCACTCACCAACACTTCACCTCTTTCAGTTTCTGCGCTGGTCGTTCCGTTTCGTTCAGAAGTTGGCCCGAATATTCTTCCGTTCTTCCTTTTATTTCTCCCCTCGCTCCAATCCCAAGCACCACCCACTCTAGCTGCCAGCCCCCCTCATATGCCGAGGCTAAGAAAATGAAGTCAGTAACACTTCGTAATCACGACTGAGTCATGACTTCTTCTTCTTCAGTGTTATTGACATTTTGCGGATCGAGGATCGTTTTACTCGGCCTCACAGAATAAGTTACAGCTGCACACGATCAAAATTAGCAAAGAGTCAACCGCTGATGTTCCCTATATACCGCACTTGAGAATGTTTAAAAAGGTGTCCAACGCAAAATCGATTACAGTAGCTGTTCGAACAGAAAAACCATTGAAAAATCTGCTTTGAGACGACATAAATGACCAGCGGAGAAAACTCAGCCCTCATGGCGGCGGTACATGCATGTATGTGTTGTCGTTGTTGTTGTTATTGCCATTCTCGTTACATAAAGGGTAGTCCTGTTGTAGCACATAGCGGGTGGTAGTTGAAATTTCTGTTTAACGACACCTTGTCATAAGAAAGATGATTAGCGTCGTCTTTCTCTTTAATCCAGGCTTCCGACGGTCACCACCCGACTGAAGACAGTTGACCGAGTTTCGATTCTCAATTAGCTAATCATCTCTGTTATTCAAGGGTAAGATCGACGTCTTGAAGGCCCTGACAGCCAAAAAGATGTTGTTAAATATCATGCAGTTCATAGCTACCATGACTGAATGCCCCAACTTGCGATTATTACTAGTTGTAGTTGCTGTTTAAATACGCTGTGTCATAACGAAGATGAGTGGCTTTGTCCTCCTCCCCTATCCAGACTTGGGTCTGGCACATCCCGACTAAAGGCAGTGGCGGAGTTAAACACAGCCAGTGATCGAAATGACCAAAACAGAGCGGTAAAAAGTGATTTAACGGGGTCTAAACATGACAGCCACACATTTATGCTCTATTCTAGTTAGTTAGATCAGTAAGCGCGTACGCCAAGGAAGCCTCGGTGCGTGAGGATCCCAGGTTCGCGTCCCGGTCGTGGCTTATTTCAGATATTTGAATCTCGGGCTAGTACGGTCCGTGCGCGGGGATCTTAAATGGCGTGTAGCGGTGGTGAAGGATCTCACCCGTGCGCGGGTGGAGGCCATATGGTCGCTATAGAAAAACGTGTACTATTTACAATTTTTTTATTCTCACTCTTCTTCTTGCTCTTGCTCCTCTTTCTCTTCTTCTTCTTCTTCAGTGTACATTTAGCGACATCATACGGATGCGAATTTCGTGTACGCCGACATTAGCTGATAACCAAAATGTCGCAAGTGCGTCGATAAGTAAGTAAATCCAGAGTTTAACGTCATCTTATGACAACTAAGGCCGTTGATGACATTTGGAATTGGTAAATAGTTTTTTTTTCTTTTGCTGATATGTTTCTTGAATTTTTCTGCATGAATGTTTTTCTTTTCTTTCTTTTACGGTCTTCTGACATCGTATCATCAGACAGTTGTATTCAGAGCTGTGTCTTTGGTTGACAGTCGTGTCTTTTCTCCTGGTGGTAAATAGCTGAATTTTAAGCTGAAATAAAGTTTTTTCTTTTTTTTTCTTTTCTCTTCAGTATTTTGTATTTTCTTTTATCTTCATTTATTTATTTATTATTTTTAAATTTTTTTCTTTTCTTTTTTATTGTTTCTTTTCTTTTCTTTTTCTTTTCTTTTTTCTTTTCTTTTTTTTCTTTTTCTTTTTTTCTTTTCCATAACGTTTTTTTTAAAGCAAAAAAGCAATTAAAGAATATGTACAAACGCAATTCAGATATACATATTAATAACAACAATAACAATAGAACAATATTATTTACAATTGACAATGCTCATAGGCCACATTTTCTACCCTATATATGCTATTAACATTTAAGTTACACATTATATACAAATGTACAGTCTTGAATTTATAATTCATGTTTGTACATAAAGCCTGAACATATTGTAAGTATTGTTTTTGAAAACAATCACAGAAGGTACAAATGTCAATATATTTCAAAACTATAAAGCACGTTATGCATAAATGTATGTACAACAGTTTATAAAGTACAGTTCATGTGACCTAATATATATGAGTATGCTTAAATTCCGCTACTGTCTTTAGTCAGGTGGTGCCAGTCTTAAGCCTGGATAAAGGAGGAGGGCGACGTCAACGACCTTTGATGCTATTGTCTTGTCTTGTCTTGTCCCTCCTCATTGCTGCGGATCGGAGACCATGGCCAGCGACGTCAGTCTTCTCCACTCAGTTCTGTCTCTTGCCTTCCTTGTGCAGTCCGCCATCGACATCCCCATCCACTCCGTCACGTCGTCCCTCCAGCGCCTTCTCGGTCTTCCCCGAGGTCTTTTTCCTTCCATATATCCCTGGCATATGAAGGCCGGTAGATTGTCTGCTCTAATCATATGTCCAAAGTAGCCCAGCTTTCTGCTCATCACCACCTCCAGCAGGCGTCGCTCCGGCTTCAGTTCCTCCAGAATCGACTCATTTGTCCTGTGCTCACTCCAACTAACCCTCAGCATCCTCCTGTACGTCGTCATTTCGAACGCTGTTATTCTTCTTCTATCTTCTTTCCGCAGTGTCCAGGTCTCACACCCATACAGCGCCACCGACCACACCAGTGCGCTCACAAGCCTTAGTTTCAGCCAGGTTCCCAGAGCCCTGTCTCTCCAGATCACTGCAAGCGAGCTCATGATCGTGCGCGCCATCCCCAATCTGGCTCTTATTTCTCTGCCCCCATCTTGATGCTATTAGATGTTGTTAAACATCGGAAAGACTGGAAAGCACTGTTAACAATTTCGAAGTAGAAATAACAGTCCGTGGATAAAACAGGAGAAAGGCGACGCTAATCATCTTCGTTACACACAGTTGTTAAATGGACCACTGTTGTACGATATGTTTTTTCGATTTTTTTGTTTATTTGTTTTTTATGAAGTATTTATTTATTTATTCGTTTTTGTCGGTTTGTTTATTTATTTACTAAATATACTTATTTCTTTATTTATTTACTGGGAATAACAACGGCAAAAGCGGCCACAAGATGCCATCGTAGTACTATTTCGCAGTTTTAATATTAGACACCTTTTCATAAGTCTCTTAAGAAGCTATTAATATTCCTCACCGGGTTTAGTCGAAAGCTAGAGGGATTTCTTGTACGCAGTCATTAACTGTAACGATATCTTGTGTCTGTCAGGACCTTAGGACGTCGATCTCACCCTTACATAACAAAGATGATTAGCTAATTGAGAGTCGAAACTCGGTCAGTTCCTTCAGTCGGGTGGTGACCGTCGGAAGCCTGGATAAAGAAGAAAGGCGACGCTAATCATCTTCGTTATGACAAAGTGTCGTTAAACAGAAATTTCTAAGATCACTCACTGTATGCTAAAACCGGACAACCGAAAATGTAACGACAGTAGCAACAACAATTACAACAACAACAGCATCAACAACAACGACGATACACGCATGCATGTACCGCCGCCATGATGGCTGTGTTTTCGCCAATCTTCTTTCGTCTCAACTGGATGTGTTTCAATATTTTGTGTGTTCGAACAGCTCCTGTGATCGAATCGAAGTTCGGACACCTTTTTAGACTCTCTCTACTGCGGTATATATAGAGTTGGCAGCTCACGCTTATTTGTAAGGAAGGTGACAGGAAAGACGGTTTCATTGGTTGACAGAGTCCTTCGTGGTAGGAAAACTTTATTGTAAGTCATTCTAGCGCTAGCTACTTCTAATCCACGAACGGAAATTAGATCCTGAAATCCCCGATTTAGTATCCATTGTGGGGGTTGGATTACAAGTCCTCATAGTTCAGTTATAATTATGTTTTAATTCTCGACCCTTCTCGTTTTTCGCTGCTTTTATCGGGGCAGATCGTTCACCACCGCTTCCCGTTTGAATGTTGACACGCCATTTGAGGTGCCCCAAAAGTACTATGCCTCAAAAGTAAGGTGATGTCTGTGCAAACGGACCTTGCAGCCTCACGGAGTCCTTAAACATTGGAAACAACTCACAAGGTACCCCATAAAATAATATAACAATTACAATACAAAATTTCGAAGCTGTATATTCACAGGCTGCGTTCTATCGCTAAGTCTTTGCAAAGATTAACTCCGCCGCTGTCTTCGTTCTGATGGAGCTAAACGGAAGCCTGGACAAAGGAAGATGATATCGCTATTCATTTCGGTTTGACGCAGCGTCGTTTAACAAAAACACCTTCTAAGTTATAAAGTAAGTAAGGAGTTCTTTTTTTTAAAGAAATAATTAAACCGTCAACAAGAACTTTAAATGCTAGATGTACTATTAGAACTGTCGTCAACGTTCTTTGTAATCACGTGAAGAGAATAAACGATTGAACAGGGCAATGCTAAAATTAGACACCTTTAAGACAAGTTCAAAGGATGCTATATATTTGATTTTGGCCATAACATTATTAATTGGCACGGAGATTGTTCGTTTGTAAAATAGTTGCTTCGTGAAATGAGGTCAAAGGCCTTTGATGCCATAAGATGTCGTTAAAACTGTAGGAGTCCATCCATCCATCTAGCGAAAGCTTATTTATCTCAAGTTCCTAGAGCTCAAAAAGTAAGGTAAGGTTGACGTTAATGGCTCTGGCAGCCGCAAAATATCGTTAAAACTTTAATGAAGCAATGCTCAGGTTAGACACCTTTAAAGCGCGATAATCCTATGCTATATATTTCAATTTCAACCTGCCACTGCCCTATGTGGGGCAGCACCAGTCCCGAGCCTGGATAAAGGAGGAGGGCGACGGCAACGGCCTTTGATGCCATAAGCTGTCTCTATGCCTGACTCTTGGATCTTGACCCGGAACCGAACCCTTTTGCCTATCGATTTTGTTTTGACTAAGCGCCTGTGAATAAGCTGGTCCCCGCGGCGAGGCTTTCGTTGGGCGCTGTAGAAATCTTGGGATTACGATTACGACTACGATTACGATTAAGCTGTCGTTAAACTGAGGAACTACAATCGATGGATGTATCGTGGTCATGATATCCGCCATGTGAATTGATGTCGACTTAAGATGTCCTTTAAACAATGGAAACAACTCACTTATGGATAGCTTTTTACAATTACAGTTACAATACAAATTAATACCCGATCTGTTTATTCATAAACTGCGATCTATCGATTTGTTTACGTAAACCTTAACTCCGCTGCTGACATCAGTGGGATGGTCCCAGTAGGAATCTTTAATGGAGTTGACTGATAATCTTCCTTATGACACAAAGTCTTTAAACAGAAATGACACGAACTGAGTCGCCAGGGATCCTTCCCCTTTTTGGCGCAGAGGTCGGCATCCACTCCTGGCAAACATATGATATCGTTAAACACTAAAAAGATCAACGGTATCGGCGACACCTTTAAATCGATTTAGGTGAGGTTATATAAGAAACACCGCCGGGGTGTTTAATCGGGTAGTGCCATCCCAAGCCTGGCTAAAGGAGAGCGACGTAAACCGTCTGTGATGCAATAAGATGTCGTTAAACACCGGAAATTCTACTATTGTTGGCAAATACTGAAAAATATATGATATAATCAGTGCCAACGGCGCTGGCAGCCGCAAGATGTCGCTAAACCTTGGGTAGCGCAGTGTTTTGTTTAGACTTCTTTTTAAGTCTTGATTTTCCGAAGCTATATATTCTTCTTTTGTTCAGTCGATGGAATTCGGTCGAAAATTTAAAAAAATGCAATGTGTCGTTAAATAAAGTATGATAATAATATCGTAACTTGTATCAAATTTAAATTCAATTTAAACTTCACTGTAAACTACAGTTGTGTTATAACTCTCATTTATAATACACTATAACCAACCCTACCTATTTCCAAAGAAGTTATCGGGCGAGATCTTTCACTACCGCTGTCCGATCGAATGTTGACACGCCATTCGGGACCCCTCATGCACGTACACACCAAGCTAGTCTGAGACTTCTATGAAGTTAATTTCTGCCACAACCTTTAGTCGCGTGGTGCCAGTCCTAGTAGGGTAGGAGTAGTCGATCCTAATCATCTTTGTTATGGCACAGCGTCATTAGCACAGAAACTATAATATAAAACTCGCCAGGAATCCATTCCTCTTTTGATTGAAGTATGAATTAACAGCCCTGCTAGCCATAAGATGTAGCTAAACACTAGACTCGTAGATTAACACAAGGCAATTCAGACACCTTTTATTCGCTTTCTTCGAAATTATATAACTATAATTTCGTTAAAGATATACTAGTACATAATGTCCCCAATGTTGTAGTGTGATCTGGACGTAAACGGCTCTGGAAGCCGCAAGATGTCGTTAAACAAATGGAACCTACTCACGGGTATACCATACACAGGTTTTCACAATTACAATTAGAATACGAAAAATCCATATATATATATATATATATATATATATATATATATATATATATATATATATATATATATATATCATCTGCTGAGCTTTACAGCTATGTCAAAGCATCCCCTTAACTCATCCAACGCTTTATGTCGGCTGGTGCCTGTCGGAAGCCTGGATAAAGAAGGGGGCCGACACTAATCATGTTTAATGGTAACACAACATAGTTAAATAAAGCAAACACTACTAACAGATAAGTAAAATAGGCAATGAAGTCGTTATTAGTCTATAAATGCATCGCCTGAGCGTGAATTCGTAGGCCTGGATGGGTCAAGGTGGTCAGACGAAATGACGCTACGAAAGGTCTTAATCCGCTTTACAATATATCTAGTTATGGCTAAACAATGGAAACTTCTTTTATTCGAGAGTACAGACTCTGCCGCTGCCTTCAGTCGGGTAGTGCTGATAAAAAAGACGGCTACTCTAATCAACTTTTTTATGACTTAGCGTCATTGAACAGAAATTACTACTGCTCTCTCGTGTGCTAAAAGCAGGACTAACACATATGCTAGGTCACCTCAAAGTTAGACCCTGGCAGGCACAAGATGTCGTTAAACAACGGATACAACACAATCAACAGCAACTATAGCAACGACAACACATAGGCATGCATGTCCTGCCACCATACGAGGCCCTGATCGTCATTTGTTCTTATATAGTTCGTTTGAAACTGATTTTTTTCAATGATTGTTTCGTTTTCTGGCTGCTATTGTGATCGATTTGACTTCCCGATGATATTTTACATGAGTCTGTTGCGGATTTTGAGTTTTCAGACGTATGTTCCGGATCGTGACTACCGTCCGTTGTCGGTTGTACACCCGCTGCACACATTAAAGAACGCGGAGCAATTCAGGCTCCAAATATTCAAACTCTGTAATCTTGAGGAAGCTCTATATTAGCGGAAGTTAATTATGGCGGCTTCTAATCTAAAGCTATATAAAAAATACCATATGTATCAAATGTTATGCAGAATGAGAAAAATATTTAAAATGGAGGAAATATATGCTTTTCGTTTTGAGCTGACGTTTATTAAGTTCGCCTGGCCTTAAGATTTGTTCTGTTTACAGAATCTATTCAGGCCATCTGGTGAACGCCGCTTAGGGAACCAGCGTCGCGGCGTCTGCGCTCTATTTCTCAATTCTATATTTTCTAAGTTTTCGACGTCTTTTCTGATTTTTTAATTTTTCTTTCTTACCGGATTTATGCTCTGTCTTTGGTGAGTTCGTTCCTATTTGTTTCAACATTTAATCAACTTAAGATTCGCCTAATTTTTGTCCTTTTTGCACTCGTTCGCCTGCGTCTTTACCTTCCGCCATTTTAGCTTCATCAAACTGCCACGTCATCTTAGATCACATAATGTACAGTTCAATCATTCTTCTTATTTTCGGTCTACGTTTCATGATCGCCTTCCATATTAGTTGCCAACCCTTCCACACCCGCTTGCCCTACATTGTTCCTACAGCCAAACATTCTTACTGCGCCCAATTTGGCACAACGACTATGCAGTATGGACGTATATGTTTTATTCCTTTATCGTTCTTCCTAACTTCATCTCTCAGGCGACCACCACAGCACCTCACCCGCCATATCATCTTCAACATACTAATCCTGCTTTCCGGGGACATCCACCCAAATCCTGGCCCACTGGATTTTTATTCATGTCCTCCTCCCTCACCTCCTACCTATCCTCCTCCTTCCAGAATTTCTTCTTCCAACATCCTCGACAATGCTCAAAATACTGACAACAGCCGCTTCTTACTTTGCACGCTAAATATTCGATCATTACTACATCCTACACATTCACAAGAAATCAGTGATATAGCCCTCTCTTCTCACCCGCCTGACATATTTGCCTTATCTGAAACCTGGTTTAATTTAAACACCACTCTTGCTCAATATGAAGACTGTATTCCTCCTGGCTACCATCTTTACAGTACACCTCGTCCCTGCAAACCATCTAGCCCTTCTCATAAAAATCCAACTGGCGGTGGTATTGCCTTTCTCACCCGAGAACCTGCCACAGTTTTAGACTCACCTGGTTACTGTTTCCACTCTTTTGAATGTGCATCAATTACGCTTAAACTTCCTCACACAAATCTGACTATCTTTAATGTATATCGCCCTCCATCCTCCTCTTCATATTCAAGTCCTCCATCGGTCTTCCTGAAAGAATTTACCACCCTCCTCTCTACTGCCGCCACTACACCTCATGAATTTCTGATTACAGGTGACTTCAATATACATGTCGATAACCCCCATGACACATTTGCTTCTGAATTCCTCACCCTATTGTCCTCAACTAATCTGGTTCAACATGTCAAATTCCCAACCCACATTCACAATCACACACTTGACCTTATTATCACATCATCATTCTCCACTCTATCACCTGATATATCTTTCTCTTTTGACACGCCATCTGATCATTACCCCATCTTTACCTATCTTAACATTCTTCCGACACCACGTCCTGATCCTGTCTTTCATTCTTTTCGTCGCATCAGTTCAATAAATATTGAAGCCTTCATACAAGATATTTCCTGTTCTGACCTCGTGTTAAATCCACCCTCCTCCCTGAATGACCTTCTCTCTTCCTATAACACCACTCTTTCCACTATCCTTGACAAGCATGCTCCTATTATTACCAAATCCCGTTCTCACTCTAACAATCCTTGGTTCAATTCCTATCTCCAGGCCTTCAAATCTTTCCGGCGACGCCTTGAACGTGCCTATAAACGCACCAGGGATCTCCAACTTCTCTGTGCCCTTAAATCTGCCACAAATAAATACCATCGCCTTCTTACTGCAGCTAAACAAAGATTTTACTCCTCACTAGTTCGTTCTCGATCCTCTAGCCCTCGCCTTCTCTGGAAAACCATTAACCAGCTCCTCCATCGGAACTCATCTAGCCCACTTCCAAATTCTCTTCCGTCTTCTTCAATAGCCGACTCGTTCTGTTCTTTCTTTTCGAACAAAATTAGTACCCTCCGTCTCTCTCTTCAATCTCTACTTTCCAAAACCTCCAACAATCCAGCTGCTGATGCTCCCTCTTCCACCTATGACTGCCCACCTTCCCCACCTCGATCCTCATTTTCTGCTTTTCAACCTACATCAGAGACCGAAATACTAAATCTGCTAAAATCTCTCCCAAACAAACAATGTGAACTTGACCCTATACCTACCTCCTTATTGAAAGACTGTGCATCTGTCCTTGTTCCAATTATTACCAAAATAGTTAACCTCTCCCTCTCTACTGGAAATTTTCCCCTTCTTTTTAAACACTCTCTTGTTACCCCTCTTCTCAAGAAATCATCTCTCGACAAGGAAATCCTTTCTAACTACCGGCCTGTTTCTAACCTGACTTTCATCTCCAAATTAACTGAACGGATTGTCCTCTCTCGAATCAATGACTATTTAGCTTCTAACTCACTCATTAACCCACACCAGTCTGGTTTTACTAAACGCCACTCAACCGAAACTCTGCTGACATCTCTCTACAACAAGCTTGTTTCTGCCATTTCTCATCAACAGGTTTCTTGCCTCTGTCTCCTCGATATCTCTGCAGCCTTCGACACCATAGATCACAATATCTTACTCCACCGACTTTCAACCTGGTTTGGTTTTGCTGACACTGCTCTCCTATGGATACAGTCTTATCTCTCCTCCCGCTCTTTCTCTGTTAAAACTTCGGAAGCCTCTTCTAAGTCATGCCCTCTCACTTGCGGAGTTCCACAAGGCTCCGTTCTTGGACCTCTTCTGTTTATCCTCTACACTACCCCACTCAGTTCACTCATTAAAGCATCCTCCGTTGACCATCACCTCTATGCTGATGACACCCAACTATTCATCTCTTTCTCTCCAAATTGTTTCAATGAATCTACAGATCATCTTCTTTGTGTGGTTAAACAAATCTCCTCTTGGATGACATCTAATCTCTTATGCCTGAACCCATCTAAAACTGAATTCATACTTATCGCCCTACGTGACCAGCTCAAGAAAATTCCTGACCCCTCTATCTCCCTCAGCCTGGACTCTGCCTCCATCCACACCTTTAATACTAACTCTTCTGTCCGTAATTTAGGTGTTATTTTCGACCAGAACCTTACTTTTTCTGATCATATCACCCATCTTTCCCGCTCTTGCTTTATGCATATCCACGACCTCCGCAGAATCCGTCCTATGCTTGACTTCAAAACCGCATCTATCATTGCCACATCCATAGTCCATGCAAAACTTGACTACTGCAATTCACTTTTCCTCAATATTGACACAACCCAGATAAATCGCCTACAAGCTATCCAGAATGCTCTCGCACGTGCTGTCACCAAAACCCCCAAACACCATCACATCACCCCTGTTCTCAAATCACTGCACTGGCTTAAAATACCAGAACGAATAGAGTACAAGGTCTTATCCCTCACCTACAACACACTTCAATCCTCCCAACCCTCCTATCTTCGTCAATTATTTACTATCCAACCACTCCGTTCAACCCGCTCCTCATCTGTCCTAACACTTCTTCGCCCTCCCGTCACCTCATCCTTAAAATTTGGAAATCGCTCGATAGCCATAGCTGCCCCACCCCTTTGGAATAAACTCCCGCCAGAATTGCGACAGTTGTCTGGTCCATCATACGAACTCACCAACACCAACACTTCACCTCTTTCAGTTTCTGCGCAGGTCTTTCACTCAAGACTGAAAACACTTCTTTTCCAAAAATCTTATCCTGATTCTTCCTCTTCCTCTTATCTCTCTTCTCGCTTCAATTTCAAACAGCATCCACCGTAGCCGTCCGACTGTCTGAGTGCCTGACTCCTGGATCTTGACCCTTTTGCCTATCGATTTTGTTTTGACTGAGCGCCTGTGAATAAGCTGGTTCCCGCGACTCAGCTTTCGTTGAGCGCTGTAGAAATCTCGAGATTACGATTACGATTACGATTACGATAAATTACGCCTTTCTAGACACCTTTAATTCGCTTTCAGAAGCGTTATATAATTCTCATTTTCGTGTAAACTAGTAGTGAATACCACATGCTGCTATTAAATTACGCCTTTCTAGACACCTTTACTTCGATTTCAGAAGCGTTATATATTTCTCATTTTCGTGTAATATAGGGGTAAAGACAACACGTTGGGGCTTTCATGTCAGGTATCATCATCATCATAAACCATGGGTGCAACGCCCGTAGGTGTCCGATGCCATTTTTACTATGTTCTTCCACTGTTGTCTTTCCAGTGCGGGGTGGCTCAGCTCCTGGAGTGATGTTCCACACCATTCGACTATATCGTCTATCCATTCTTTGTGGGTCGTCCTCTCTTGTTTGGTCCATCCATCATTCCGAATACTAATGTTTCGATCTTCCTATCGTTACTCATTCTGCATATGTGACCAAATAATCCCAGTTTCCTCTGAATTACCTTCTGCATCAAGTTCTCTTTGAGATGTATCCGTCTGTATAGTTCTGCACTGCTCACCTTTTGTGTATATCTTATTTTCAGAATTTTCCTATAGCATTTTCTCTTAAAGGCCAGTATCCTTCTTTCAACATCTTTCGTTATTACCCAAGCTTCACATCCATATAGCATGCTACTGAAGACACATGTTTTCAGAACGCTCAGTTTTGTCTCCACCTTTATCGCTTTGCTTTCCCAGATCTTAACCATGACTTTCAGTGTTGCTGTCGCCTTTGCAATTCTGACTAGTATTTCTTTCCTGCTGTCCAAGTCATATGTCATATTGCATCCAAGGTATGTAAACTTTTCAACATTTTCCAACTGAATGCCGTCCACGACCATCTTCTTTGTTAAATTCTTTTTGCCAAATACCATTGGTTTTGTTTTATCAAAGTTCATGTTAAGGCCATATCTCTTTCCTTCTTCGATCAGCATTTGCACTGTGTGCCACAATCGTTGTTCATCTTCTCCAATCAGGTCAATATCGTCAGCAAAGCAAAGACTATTGATCCTAATGCCGCTGACCGATACTCCATCATTTTCCTTGATCTTGTCCAGTGCTCTTTCTAGGAGTGTGATGAAAACAATTGGTGATATTGGATCACCCTGTCTTCTATCTTGCCTTGAGTCAAACCGAACTCCAGTTTCGCCAAACACTCTGACCGCTGCCTTTGCATTGCTGTTGATTTCCTTCAGTAGACGAGTCAATTTGTTATCCACGCCATACGAAATCAAAGACTGCCCATGTTACGCTCTGATCGATGCTATGGAATGCCTTTTTTAAGTTTAATAAGCAGTTATAGATTTTCTTGTTCTTCCTTGTGGATCCTTATCCTATCAGTCTCAGTGCCAGTTTCTGTTGTACAGTACTTTTATCTCTTCTAAATCTCACCTGCTTGTCTGCCAGATGTTCTTGTATGTATGTATGCATGTAAGTATGTATCATTAAATGTGTAGAGCGTCTTTTAAGTAACTCACAAAGGCGCTGCAGCACGGCTACCTAACGGTCTCTAAATAGGAACGTATTGAGATGGGCAGAAAATGTTTCTTGAACTGCTGAACAGGCAAGGGATCGGATGTCTGGTGGAAGAGCGTTCCAGAAAGACGGCCCCACAGTGGAGAAGGCGTGGCTTGCCCGAGCAGACGTACGAGAACGGGGTACAATGAGTTGACCGTGAGTCGCCGATCGTAGTCTCTGTCGACAAGGTTGATCAGCAACCGGCTTGATTAGCTCTTTGACATAGTTCTTCAATCTGGTTTCTAAGTCCTTCTGTTAGAATCATCATCAGTACTATGCCAAGGTGACTAATCAGTGCGATAGTTCTTCCTTTCTTGTGAAGAAAAACTTGAATTGATTTCTTCCATTCCTCCGGCGTGCGCCTTTCCTTCCGTATTGCATTTCAAAGCTTGTGTAATATTATTGTGAATATAAACTAATGGTAAGATTTTGTAATTAATCCATATAAGTATAATGTAAAATATATATTATCTGGAACTACATTTTGTAAATACAGTTTTATACCCTTGATGGGTGCCAAATTAATACTCCCTATCAAGATTTAACGCAAATTTAGCAAAAGCATAGGCCTAAGTATAGAGATACCGTAGCCACACAATAGAAAAGCGAAACAGAAAGCCTCAAATGGATGGGCCAAATGAATTATTTTCAGGGTCAAATATAAATTTAAAATTGATTTATACATTAAAATATGTCATTTGCATTAATTAAAGAAATATCTAAGAGAGGCCTGGAACTTTTACTATGCATGCAACGTATTATCATTGCAATAGTTGCATTATCATCGGAAATTCTGGTAGTCAAAGTTGTAACACCATACACCAATGGTATATCAAAACAGGTTGACTGGCATGCATATAAATTAGAACACGTGACCTGTTCATCTCAGACCTCACCCGCCCTCCCTCTTTCAAACGTGAAACAGGCTCTTCATGCGTCATTTGGAAAACTCACTATGCCTTGAATATTAATATGTTCACGTGACCCCAGACTCCTCCCTCCTTTACTCAGTTGTTCAGTGCACCGATTGCACACACAAGCACACACACACAAGCACACACACAAGCACATACACAAGCACAAACACACAGAGGCACGCGCACACACGCACTCACTCACTCAGGCACACAAAGTACCTATTAACTTTCCATAAAATACACAATTTCTCCTTTTAAATAGACACTAATTCAGTAATTAAATTTTATCAGTATTTACACCCCATATTTAATTAATAATAATAATCGCGTTACAAATTTTTGAATAGTGATGGGTAGGGAAAGGTCGATGTCTGCGGTTCTGGCAGCCACAAGATGTTGTTAGCCAGTGGCTCAGCTGAAATCAGAATAGGAAGACGTGCATCATTTGGACACCTTTAAAACGTTTCCATTGAACGATATATATTTTCAGCAACCTCCTTCAATTTTCAGATGCAGCTTTGAGGCTTATAACAGAAGGTCGACGTAAACGATTCTGGATGCCGTAAGATGTCGCTAAACACTGCAGAAGTCCCTTAAGTTAGAAGCCCTCAGGCAGTCGTTTTTCTTAACCTCGGCAGATGAAGGAAAACGGAGGAGGAGTAGACGAAGGAAGAACTGGCCAGAGACCATCAGAGACGACCTTGGGTCTTTGGAAATATGCTGGGATGAGGCAGGAAGACTGGCGGTCGACGGAGATGAATGGAGAAGCGGCGTTGCCAGATGCGCAGAGCCGCACTGGATGGACTATGTAAGTAAGTAAGTAAGTAAGTAAGTAAGTAAGTAAGTAAGTAAGTAAGTAAGTAAGTAAGTAAGTAAGTAAGTAAGTAAGTAAGTAAGTAAGTAAGCAAGCAAGCAAGCAAGCAAGCAAGCAAGCAAGCAAGCAAGCAAGCAAGCAAGCAAGCAAGCAAGTAAGTAAGTAGGTAAGTGAGCAAGGTAAGGTCCACATCAACGTCCCTGGAAGACAGAAGATGTCGTTATAAACGTGTACAAGTGGAGCTGAATGGATCTGACAGTACTAATATATGGACAGTTACGTTACTAGTATCGATACGAGCACGTATGTAGCATCGATTAAAAATGAAACTTGTAAGAAACCATCAGTTTAACGACTAAAGCATCCGTAAAATGTGGTGAAACACTGAATATTATTATTTAGTAAGTAAGTAAGTAAGTAAGTATATTCTTTATTAACCAATAGCTAATCGCACATCGGTTTACAAGTTTTTAAGAACACTTAATATGCATACAACATCCTAATAATAAAACATTTACGCGTTAAATTGCCAGCAGGAGGAATAATACGATCATGGGTGTGGGGCCGTAGGGAATAACTGAGGGTTTTAACTGGTGGGAGTAGCTGATGTAAGACATGATTTGGGTTGTTCAAGATTGCTTTAAAGAGACGAGCATCAGCTGTGCCACAGAGTTCATCAAACGTTGGGGAGTTCCCAGGAAGATAGCGGAGACGCACAAGTCTCCGCATCAAAGCCTGGAGCCGAGCTCTAGCTTGTGCCCCAGCATAGCCCCACCACACGGAAGAGGCGTACCGCATCCTGGCCAGTGTTGTGGCTCGGACAACGTCGTAGAGCCGAGGGCCAGTTAGGCCATGTGCTACAAGAATTCGTATGGCATATAAAGATCGACGTCAAAGGCCCTGACAGCCAAATGATATCATTGAACCATAGAAAATACCTACCAACTGCAAGAAGGTATGTAAAGCCTTTTAGATTGGTTACCTCGATTCTCTACACATCAAAATTCGCGGATCTCATGGGGTCATCTCCACTCCCAAAAACCCACACTCTGCGGTTTTGAAGTAGCGCTATATAATGATAAGTTCACTAATGGCGCCACACAATGTTAAGCTATTTACAACAAATAAAATGTGTCCATAATGCTATAATCCACAAAATGACAGAAAATATGCGAGAATATATTTGTCGTGCTTAAATGGCTTGCATAAAAGCAAAGCTGTAGATTTTTATTTTATTTTTTTCATTATTTATTTCAATTTTAAAACAACCATTTCAACAGGAATATAAAAATTCACATTTTTTTGGTGCAATTTAGACACCAATTTTACTGTTAGCGTTCAGATTTCATATATCGCCTGTAACAATAAATTCATAAATAAGCCTTTTGACGTTGAATGTCCAGATCTCGCTAAACATTGGCTAATCGTCAAATTAGAGGAGGATGCATTCCGACACCTTTAAAACGTTTCCCCGTCAGGAATATATTCAGGAGCCGCGTATAATCGGGAGTGTAACTCCGCCACTGCCTTGTTTGGGGGTAGTGCCAGTCCCAAGCCTGGATAAAGGAGGAGGGCGACGGCAACGGCCTTTGATGCCATAAGCTGTCGTTAAACACTGGAACTACTATCGGGAGTGTTTTGAAAAGATGCAATTTATAAGGTAAAGTCGTCGTACCCGATCCTAACATCCGTAAGATGTCGCTAAACACTAAATAAGAACGTCTCCCTTCAGACAGTAGCCCTGAGACATTCATGGTTATGAAGTTTCAGTGTCTTTATTTTTCGTAGCCTCGGCGGAGGAGGGCGGATAACCAGTCCTCTGCCTCGCCGCCTGATCTTCCATCTCAGTCTACGGAGATGTACGCATTTTAGCTGAGTTGACTGGGGCGGATGTAAGCGACACCGAAATCTTGAAAGAAATTTCTTCTTTGGCGCGGATTCAAACCCTCGATCTCTCGCTTGATAGACCAGTGTTAATATTAATGTAAGGACAGTTATGTTACGAGCAGCCATGGCACCAGGATCGAATTAAGAGGGAAACTTGTAAGAAACCAGCAGTTTAACGACGATTGCAAACGAAAGACGTTGTCAAACACTGAATGCTATTAATAATGCTGGTTACGACATTTACTTAGACACCTTTAAATAAGTATACTGGAGCTCTATATTAATCATTTTCGTTTAATCGTACTCCTTTGTGGGACCCGTTGGTTTTACTCAGCTTCCAAAACTCCACCACTGCCTTTAGTCGGGTAGTGCCAGTTCCAAGCCTGGAGAAAAGACGAGGGTGACGTCAATGGCCTTTGATGCCATAAGATGTCGTTAAACACTGGAACTACTACTATCGCTAATGTCTGCAATGATTATTAGTGGTTTCTCATAAGGTAAGACCGAGGAACACAATCCTGCCCTCCGTAAGATGTCGCAAAACACTGAAGAAAGACCAGCACTCCCTTAAGCTACCCTAAGGCAGTCAAGGTTACGAAGTATTGCAGACTTTATATTCTTTGTCTCAGCAGATGAAGGCAGGGAACCAGCCCTCCTCCTCCTCCTCCCTAATCTTCCATCGCAGTGTACTGCGGTGCACGCATGATAACTGTGTTGAACTGACTAAGGGGCGCAAAGTGAAGCTGAAATCTCGAAATAAGTTTCTATTCCGACGGGATTTTAACCCCCGACCTTCGCTTGAAAGTCCAATGCGCTAACCACTAAACTACGGCGCACCACGATTCATAATCAAATCAAAACACAAAATAAAATGTATTTAGACACCATTAAACGCTTTTCCTGCAAACTATAAAATAGTAAATCCGCCACTGCCTTGTTTCGGGGTAGTGCCAGTTCTAAGCCTGGATAAAGGAGGAGGGCGACGACAACGGCCTTTGATGCGATAAGCTGTCGTTAACCTGGGGAACTACTACTAGAAAATAGTCACCTGCCACGTTGCCAGACGATTTAAAAACCTGGATAAAGGAGGAGGGCGACGTCAAAGCCCATGGCATCCGCCAGATGTCGTTGTAAACTGGTACGTATTGAGGGGAAACCGAAGTGACGATTTTATGTACAGTTAGGATAATAGTATCGATATGTGAAGACATGTAGTATCGGTTAAAGTGGTGTCGATTAAGAA
The DNA here is from genome assembly GCA_964023275.1 of Norana najaformis. Classification (NCBI taxonomy): domain Eukaryota; kingdom Metazoa; phylum Annelida; class Clitellata; order Crassiclitellata; family Hormogastridae; genus Norana; species Norana najaformis. The sequence goes on along the minus strand of OZ029916.1, from coordinate 48,386,550 downwards.
GGAAACTTGTAAGAAACCATCAGTCTAACAACAGTGACAGCCGTAAGATGTCGTACACATTGAAAACAATTTATTATGTTATGTTTACACACCTTTGAATCATTCCTGACGTTCCATATTCCTTATATTCGTCTAATCACAATGAACAACTTCCCTATTTAATTTAAGATTAAAGTCAACGACTCAGGCAACTATTAGATGTCTTCAAACAACAAGAACTACTCGCTGTGTTAAACTCAGGCACAGTTTCTCGGCGGATGGGTCCAGTGGGAAATTCGATAAAGGAAGAGGGCGACCCAAATCATCTTCGTTATAACACAACACCACATATTCATAAGTTCGCTATTGGTGGCTCTTAAACTGTATAAAACGAATGCAAATAATGCTATACAAAATAAACTCCGCATCAGACTTTAGTCGGGTATAGCCAGTCCCAATCCTGGATACATGAGGCGGTCGACGTCAACGGCTTTGTATGTCATAAGATATCGTTAAGCGGTGGAAACCAAACAATACAAAATAACAAAGAAAATCCGATTCCTCTCCATTGAACCGTGTTTATAACGGCATCTTTCGGCTGCCAAGGACAGTGACGCTGAACTTCCCTGATCTCATATCAGCTCACTCGAGACAGATTGTCGAGAGAAAAAAATCAGACGATTCAACCAACTGATGGTTGTATAATTTTGAAGAAAAGTGTTTTAAGGGTGTCTAAATAGAGTTCACGTTGCGTCATGAATTGAGTATTAATCAGGGTGTATGAGTCACGTGGTTGTCGTTCAACCTTCGCCAAGGCAGAAATTTGTTTCAAAATTTCGGTTTCCGTGCCCCCGTCCCAGCCAACTAGGCTACAGTGAGATGAAAGATCAGGCGTCGATGGAAATGTCATTACACAATAGAAACTAACTACTAACTGAAAGAATGCATGCTCAGATTGTTAGGTTCGTAACTTAATCGCTTTAAACATTAAAGTTCGCTGATCTGAAGGTGTCATCCAGGCTCCAATTATCCACTCGCTGTATGGTCTAGAGGTAGCGCTATATAATCATAAGTTCTCAAGTGTCGGGACCTGATGTAATTTAGCTCTGTACCAAAAATTAATTGTGCACTTAATGCAATAAAAAATGACAAAGAAGAAATGCAAAAATATATTTTCGCGTTTAAGTGACTTTCATTATAAAACCAAAATTGCATATTTTATATTATTTTATTAGGGCAACTATTTGAACTGGAATATTAACACTCACATTTTGTTTCCACGCCAATTGCCTTAGTAACAATCGGATGTCATAAATTGCCTGTCGTATTAATAATGTGTTAATAAACATTCATCTCTTAAATGTAAGACTCAATTTTTAAAATTGTAACATGACATGCTGGCAATTGAGGAGTTTGTAATTCTGAATATAACAATACATGATATAATTATTTATGTTGTTTCCAATTCTTTAAAATAATACATATGCTTTTAAACAAGAACTTTAAATGCTAACTGCATTATCTGAATTGTCATCGACGGTTTTTGTTATCATATGATGACAATAAAATATTGAACTGTGCATTGCTCATATTAGACACCTTTAAAACACTTTCCATTTACGCTATACACTTGTCAACTGCGCATAATGCCCAGCCTAAACAGTAGTGTATGGATTAACCTAAAACAGATATTTTAAGGTCGATGTCAACGGCCTTTGTTGACATAAGATGTCGCTAAACATTGGAAACTTCTAATGAACGCTGGACTCAATTATAAAGTGTGGACAAAAAATTTGGCTAAGGTCGACTTGAAAGGCACTGGAAGCCACAAGATATGATTTTTTAGTATAATTCTCTGTAGCGAAAACGGAAGTGACAATAATGATGTTTTCTTCAGGTATGACTATGGTATCAATATGAGCAGAGTTGTAGTATCAATTAAAAAGGAAACTTGTAAGAGTCCGTCACTTTAACGCATGACATCCGTAAAATTTCGTCAGACGCTGAAAACTTTTAATAATGTCAGTTTGTGTTAGACACCTTTAAATACTTCTACCCTAACTATTTATAACTTTCTTTTTAATCGTTGTCGAAAGACAAAAAATTCCCACATAATGTCAAGTCGACGTCAACGACAGCCATAGGATGTCGTTAAGTAAGTAAGTAAGTAAGTAAGTAAGTAAGTAAGTAAGTAAGTAAGTAAGTAAGTAAGTAAGTAAGTAATAATTTGTTAACACGCCATTTGACCATCGGCTGAGTGAGGTATCGTAGGCGTTAAACATTGGAAACTACTATTAATCGACAGTTTTGTAGTATTACCCTCGTACACCAAGGAATATTTAAGCAGCTGTTTATCCCATACATAGCCAGTCCTCCCCTCCCTCACTCGTCAAACAATCTCTTCATGCGTCATTTGAAAAACTCTATTGCTTACATATAAATATGTTCACGTTAGCAAATTACCCCATACACCTCCCTCCATTACTAAGTTGGTCAATGCACCAATCACGCACACACACACACACACATACCTGTGAAAAAGCTGGTTCCCACGACTTAGCTTTTTTGGGCGCTGTATAAATCTCGAGATTACGATTGCGATCCCTATTAGCCTTTAATTAAATATACGATTTCTCTTTTCAAACAGACCATGATGAAGTCATAAATTATTAATAATTACAGCCCATATTAAATTAAATTGTTCACTTTTATTAATTGTGGACATAACATTCACTACACAAAACTCATTGCTAAGACAGTCAACAGAGGCTTTATATGATTTTTGCTTAAATGACTATTAATTTTCAACACCAATACCAACACTTTTTTCTGTATGCGTAAAAATAACTCATATCCCTTCACTTAATTTTATGCAAGAATAATTTGAATTTATGCTTAAATAAGGCCTATTTGGAAAGGGCAAAACATTTGTATATATTATGTATATAATTCTGTATAAAACAATATATATTATATATGCATGTGTTCAAATCGCCTGTTACGTTAATATTTTGAGCCGATGAGTGCAGATTTTCAGGAAGAACCTGTTTGATGTCAAAGGTCCAGGTGGCCGAAAGATGTCGCTAAACACTGAGGAAGAATAAGAAGCTGTCTTCCCTAGGCTGACCCTGTTATTCTCAATCAAGCATTTTGACGTCGAATGTCAAAGTGGTCGTCAGATGTTGATAAAAAATGGTTAATCGTAAATCGGAGAAGAAAGCATTTGGACACCTTTAAAACGTTTCCCCATCAGTTATATATTCTGCAACTGCGTTTACTCGCCAGGCTTCGCGGTAGAAAGAGAGATTTATTAGGTAAGGTCATGGTACATGGGTATGAAAGAAGGCTTCATTTTTCCTAGCCTCGGCAGATCAGGGCAGGTGACCAGTACACTCTTTGTCGTCTGATCTTCACAGTCCGTGTACAGAGGTGTATATGTTGTAGGTGAGTGTGGTAGCTGAGTTGGGTAGGTGGCGCAAGTGAAGTCATAATCTCGACATCCTTAAACGCTTTTCTTACAGCTTATATAAAAACATATTATGCATTCAACATTTATACTAACTCCGTCACTGCCTTGTATGGGCGTAGTGCCAGTTCCAAGCCTGGATAAAGGAGGAGGGCGACGTCAACGGCCTTTGATGCCATAAGATGTCGTTAAACACTGGAACTACTCGTATTCGTTTTCTACCGTGTTAAAGGAATATATTATTCATAACCAAATGACTTCAGTTTCAGTGAAATCTTATACTTTGTCTCAAAACGGAGGTTTTCTCTATTATTTTCCTCTTCGGACTGCTATGGTGATCGACTTGGTGTCCCGATGTTATTTTACACGAGATTATTGGGGATTTTGAGTTTTCGGACGTGTTTTACTGTTCTTAATTACCACCCCTTGTCAGTTGTACACACTAAAGTTTGCGGCCCAATTCGTTCATCTGGGCTGGATATATTCAAATATATTTAAATATATTCAAATATTCACGTTACTTCGAATTGTTAACAGTCTTAGAAAAATATTACATGCACTGTTAAGGAGAACTTTTAATCCTAAATCATTGCAATGATCCTTGTAATCATACGATGAAAATAAATTTTTGATTGATTTATAGAACTCCAGTTTTGTAATTATATTACATCGACGAAAAACGAGACGAGTCGACGCTAGTGGTTATGGCGGCCGCCAGATGTCGCGAAACAACGACTAATTTTCAATTCATAACACGAAATTACACAGCATCTGGACACCTTTTAAACGTTCTCTGATTCTCTATATATAAGGAGAGCTGCGTTAAGACGTAGGGTGCACGCTATTTATTTAAGAACTGTAACTTACTCGGTAAATCCAAGATATACTGTGATCGTGGCATCGGAAAAATGTCGATAAAGACCGGAGAAGAAGTAGGCATGACTTATTCAGGATTATGACGTGTTATTGACTTCATTTTTTAGCCTCGGCATATGAGGGCGGCTGGCAAATCTTCTCCCTCGTAGCCTCATCTTCCCACTCACTGTCAGTGTGCTCAATGGATACGGGGCAAGTTCAGCCGATATTTCGGAAGAAATTTCTTCCCAGACAGGGCTTTGACCAGCGAGCAACCACTAAATGATCGCTATATTATAATTATTATTATTATACTCGTCTCAGATGTATGACGAACACACAGACTACACACATCAAAGTACGTGGATCTGAATTGGTCGTCGAGGCTCCAAATACCCAAACTACGATGTCTCAAAGTAGCGCTATAAATGCTTACGTTCATTAATGGCCTCTATAACTGCAATACTGTGTCAAAAATAACATATTCAATTATTGCTACACAAATTTTAAAAATTGCAAACTTTTGTAACACTCAGTCGCCTGTTGATCGTCCCTCTCAGACTGTGCGGTCGATGTACGCATGACAGGCGTCTTCCATTCAAAAACTATATACCAAAATAGTACATGCAGAAATTTGATACAAAACTACAAAAATGTAAACATTTTAAAAAATCTTCTTTAGGGCTGACTTGTAAAAACCAAAGCTGCCTACTTTAATTTGATTGTTTAGACAAGTATCTTAAGTGGATGATTAAAACGGCCTTTTCTTTTGGACAATTAGACACCCGTTTCTGTGATGTTAGTATTATTACTTCAGTCAATGTAACGCAAACAGGTTAACTCCAACTCTCGGTGCTGTGAGGAAGGTGACATGTATGCAGGTTGATTGGTTGAGAGAGTCTTACGTGTAAGGATAGCGATCTTGTAAGTGATTCTACAGCTGACCAATACTACTCCATTTGTCGCGAATCAGATTCCTGCAATTCCCGGCCGATGCCCCATGTATTGTTGTGTGCAACTAAGAGTGAGAACTGTGAAAAATATTTCCTCCCAAAGTCAACTGTCTTTTATGCCATAAGATATCAAAACTGCAAGAGTCCCTCCATCCGTTATTTATATCAAGTCCATGGAACCTGCAAAAGTCAGGTAAGTTTGCTAAAAACAGCTAGCCTGAAATTCAAATCAAGACAAACTCGACCAAATTGTCTTCGTGGGATGGCGCCAATCTTAATAAAGAAGGGTAAAAAGCAGAAAGGCGACTCTAATCATCTTATTTTGACACAGCATCGTTAACCCAAAAACTATACATATAAACTCGCCAGGTGTCCATCCCCTTTCGCAATTAAGTCCACGCAAAAGTTCCTGGCAGCCATGAGATGTCGCTATACACTCGACTCTGCAATTAATGTAAGGCATTTTAGACATCTGTAATTCGCTTTCTCCGAGGTTCTATAAATCTCATTCTCATCTAATTTATTTAAAACTCCGCCACTGCCTTGTTTGGGGGTAGTGCCAATCCCAACCCTTAAATCGGCCACCGACTTAAGTCGGGTGGTGTCAGTCGGAATCCTGGATAAAGGAGAAAGGCGACGCTGATCTTTCTGGTCACGACACAGCGTCGTTAAACAAAACCCATACTGAGTAAATGAATAAGTAAGTAATTCATTGATTTAAGCTCCATATGTCGATCGACTGAGCGGGGAATCGTGGGCGAAACAGTGAGAACTGTAAATAATATTTCCACCGACGTCAACGGTCTTTGATGCCACAAGATGTTGTTAAACTTTAGTAATTTATTTAACGACATCTTTTGGCTGTCAAGGGCCATTGACGTCTATCTTACTCTTGAATAACAAAGATGATTAGCTAATCGAAAGTCGAAACTCGGTCATAGTCTTCACTCGGGTGGTGTCAGTCGAAAGCGTGGATAATCATCTTTCTTTTAACAAAGTGTCGTTAAACAGAAATTTCTACTACCACTCACAGCGTGCTAAAACCGGACTATTCTACATGCGACAGTACCAGCAACAACAACAGCTCCAAGAACAACGACAACACATACACATGCATGTACCGCCGCCGTGATGGCTGTGTTTTCCCCAATCGACATTTCTTTCGTCTTAAAGCGGATTTTTTCAATAGTTTTTTTTGTTCGAAACAGTTGCTGTGATCGATTTTGCGTTTGGACACCTTTTGAAACGTTGTCAAATGCGGTATATATAAGGCCGCTGCGGTTCATTGTTGGTTATATTGCAATTTCATGCTTAATAATTTACTTGAGCACATGCAACTTATTCTGTGAGGCCGAGGAAAACGATCCTCGATCCGCAAAATGTCAAAAACACTGGAGGAGAAGAAGCCATGACTCAGTCGTTATTATAAAGTGCTACTGACTTCATTTTCTTAGCCTCAGCATATGAGTGCGGCTGACAGCTACAGTGGGTGGTTTTTAGGATTAGAGTGAGAGGAGAGATAAGAGGAAGAAGGGAAGAAGATGCCGGCCATCTAGTGAACGAAATGGAACGACTTCGCCTAAAAGGACATTACCGCCATCTTGCCAATAGCGGCAGAACTACCATGAGATATCCGGTTAAATGTTAGTCAAGTAGTTAGCGCGATAGACCGCCAACCCTTAGACAGAAGCTAAAATCCTCCAGCCCAGAGATGTTCGAAGATCCTCCACGTAGCCAATTCAGATACATAGCGAGCACATCGGCTGTACACATCAAAGTACGCGCATCTGAATTGGTCGTCGAGGCTCCAAATATCCAAACTGCGATGTCTCTATGCTGTGACGTGTAATAACAGTTTATGTTCGTTAATTGCCGCTATAATTCTGGTACTATGTGCCAAAAATAACATTTAAAAGCATGCGAACATTTGTAAAATCAAATTTTTTTCAGCTGACTTATAAAAAGGTAAAAATTGCCAATCTTAATTTGAGTATTTAGACAACCATTTCACTTGTTAGTAAGACGCCTTTTCATTTGCGCATCTTAGACACCCGTTTTATTCTGAAAATAGGGTTTTATAGATCTCCGGTTACGCAAATTATCATTCGTCAAATTAACAGTAAGAAAAGAGTCGAGGAAAAGCTATTGGCGATCGTAGCATCTGTAAGATGTCAATAAACACTAAAGGAGAAGCATTTGGAAGTCTCATCTTTCAACTGATTGCCAGTGTACTAATTACAGCAGAATTGGCTAGGGGGACCAAGTGGAGCCGAAATGTCGCAACAGATTTCTGCTAGGTCGGCGATTTACCCAGCGCGCTCAATTCTACAGCAGACTTTTGGATCTTGACCTAAAACCGAATTCTTTTGCCTATCGATTTTGTTTTGTCTGAGCGCCTGTGAAGAAGCTGGTCCCCGTGACGTGGCTTTCGCTGGGCGCTCCAGAAATCTTGGGATTACGATTACGAAAACGACATATCACGCATTTCAAATTGTTGACAGTCTTTAAAAATAATACAGGCTTTTTGAAAAACGAACTTTAAATATTACATGCATGCAACGATCCTTGTTATCACATGACGAGAATAAACGATTGATTGATCTGTATATCTCCAGTTGTGCAAATTATGCAATTTCGACAAAAAACAGCCAGTAGAGTCGGCACAAACGGTCTTGGCGCCAAACAATGAACACTGGCTAATACCCGATTTATAACAGGAATTTACAGAGCATTTGGACACCTTAAAACTGTTCTTTGTGCCTTATACAAAGAGCAGTTGCCTTTGAACTTTCGTGAAATGTTCATGGGAACTCAATAACTTAGTCGGTAAGTCCGAGGAAAACGATCCTGGATTCGCAAAATGTCACTAAACACTGAAGATAGGTAGTCAGTCGTGATTAAGAAGTGTTAATGACTTCATTTTTCTTATCCTAGACAGACGAAGGGGTGGCCAGCCCTCTCCGTCGCCGCATAAATTTCCCACTCATTGTGTAGAGGTGTGTGCATGATAGTTGAGTTCGTTAGGGGGCACAAGTGGAGCCGAAATCACGAAACAAATTCCTGCCCTGGCAATGATTTGAACCCCCGACCTCTCGCTTGACAGTCCAACGCGCCAACGACTAGACTATCGGGCACCCTGATTGATACTCCTTTCGTAGCACAAAATAAGCTTTATTTAGACACCCTTTAAATGCTGCAACTGTATAATATATAACCACCAGTAACACTTAAACTCCGCCACTGCCTTGTTTGGGGGTAGTGCCAGTCCCAAGCCTGGATAAAGGAGGAGGGCGACGGCGACGGCCTTTGATGTCGTAAGCTGTCGTTAAACTGAGGAACTAAAAAAAAAACTCCGCCACTGCCTTGTTTGGGGTAGTGCCAGTCCGAAGCCTGGATAAAGGAGGAGGGCAACGGCAACGGCCTTTGATGCCATAAGCTGTCGTTAAACTGAGGAACTACTACTTCCTCGGATAAATTTTATACCCCGTAAGGACATTGTATGGTCGACTTGAATGGCTGTGGCAGTCACAAGATGTCGTTATAAACACGTATCTATGAAGCGTAATCGGAAGTGACTGTATTAATGTATGGACATTTTTCATAGTCGTATCGATACGAGCAGCCATGTAGTATCGATTAAAACTAAGCTGGTAAGAAACCATCAGTTCAACGACCAGTCGGTAAACTGGATCTAAGGTGGAGGGCGACACTAATCATCTTCGCTGAAATTGCGTCGTTAAATATATGCCATATGCATATAGCCTATGCAAATAACTGTATACATAATGCAAAAAATATGCACAAAAAATATTGGAAACAATATTTTCAGCTGACTAATATAAAACCAACACGGCCTACTTTAATTTGATTATTTGGACAACCGTTTTAAGTGCATCACTCAGACGCTCATTTCTTTTGCAGAGGTTAGACGCCCGTTTCAGAGGGAACATTCAGATTTGAAAATTCGCCTGTTATTTTATTGTATTTGATAACTTATTTAGCGCTTCTGACAGAACAAACTACTCAGAGGCGCTTCCCGCATGAGGGCCCCAGGGAAATAAGAAAGTCTTTAAAACCATGAGCTGACTGAGCTCTATCACCAACAGAGACCCTTACACGAAACGATAGCGGAAGTTCATTTCTTAGTGATGGTCCAACAACAGCAACAGTGTACAGAGTTGTATGTGCTGCTGATGAGTGTGGTAGCTGAGTTGGCTAGGTGGCGCAAGTGGAGCCAAAATCTCGAACAAATTGCTGTCCTGGAGAGGATATGAACCAGCGACTTCTCACTTGGCAATGCATCCCATTGCCAATTAGACTGTAGTGTACACTAATTTGTACTAATTTCATATCACAAAATGAATTGTTTCTAGACACCCTTAAAATGCTTTCTGTACTCTAGCTTTTCGCTGATATCAGTATATCAAGAAACGAAAAGTGAAAACGGGGCAAAATTTGTTCCAATCGGCGTCAACTGTCTTTTTGCCAAAAGATGTCGTTAAACATTGGAGCTACTACTACAAATTCGGCCACATAACTCGCCATACAACCCCGCCAATGCATTTAGCCGGGAAGTGCCAGTGCGAAGCCTGAATAAAGGAGGAATGCGATGTCAACGGCCTTCGATGTCATAAGATGTCTTTAAACATTGGAACTACTACTACTAGTGCCAAGCCTGGATAAAGGAGGTTTTGAGAGTCTTAGCGCAAGATATCGTTAAAAATTGTGTAATGAAGAGCTCTGCTTAGACACCTTTAAAGTGCTTTGACCTACTATATATAAAAGTCGACTCGTCGTAGCCAATACAAACTCCGCCACTGCCTTGTTTGGAGGTAATGCCAGTCCCAAGCCTGGATAAAGGAGGAGGGCGACGGTAACGGCCTTTGACGCGATAAGCTGTCGTTAAACTGAGGAACTACTACTACCAATACATACAAATAACAAAGAAATGTAATGGATTAGCTCGTTCGATCATAACGGCCCTGGCAGCCACAGGATGTCGTGAAAAGCCTATGACCAATGCTCAGCCTATAGCGTGCTATAAGTCGATAACCCGTGCTGAGGCTATGACCCGTGCTGACCCTATGAACCGAACCGATGATTCGCTACATCTTGATGCCATAAGATGTCGTTAAACTGTGGTAATCAATGGATAATAATAGCATCGTCAATTGATCCTGAGTCATATCACAACTCCAACTGTAATATAACCATATTCTCATTCACAGTACTCTATACTCGACCCTGTTCGTTTTGAAAGAGTATATCGGGTGCGATCCTTCACCACAGCTGACGGTTTAGATGATGACATGACATTTGAGGTCTCCACCCAAGTACAGACTTTGACAGCCTGAGATTTACATCGACAAAATCCACGAGGATGGTGTCAGTCCGAAGCCGAGATAAAGGAGGAGAAAGGTGACACTTATAATCCTTGTTGTGACACAAAGTAATCAACAAAACACCATGCACATAAATTCGCTACGTTCCCATCCTCATTTTACACTTAAATCTGTGTAAACGGCCTTGGAAGCCATAAGACGTCGCTAAACTGTCGACACTGAAATTAATAAAAGGCATCTTAGACAGCTTTAATTCGCTTTTCTCAACGTTATATAAATCTCATTTTAGTTCGTTGCTTGCACTGCCTTGTTTGGGGGTAGTGCCAGTCCCAAGCCTGGATAAAGGAGGAGGGCGACGTCAACGGCCATTGATATTATAAGCTGTCGTTAAACTGCGGAACTACTACTACTGCAAGTTTGAATGAGCAGTGAACGTTTCACAGATTAGCCAGACACTTGTAGGAAACCATCATTTTGATGACAATGTCATTCGTGAGATGTCGACAAACACTGAATACTATTAATATTGTTAGGCTGCAGTTAGACACCTTTAATTATATCTATTTTTTTACGGCTCTAATTTCGTGATTTTCGTTCAATCGTATTAGTTTTATACTTACTTCTCGTGATATATTAACCATACGCAATTGACTTCAATTACAGCGAAGTCTTAGACTTCGCCTCAAAACGGATTTTCTCTTAATTAATTTCCTCTTCGGACTGGCGTCTGGATGTCATTTTACACGAGACTGTTGCTGATTTTGAGTTTTCGCACGTGTTCTCTCTCTCTCTCTCTCTGCTCGTCTGTTTTAGACACCATTAAAACACTTTGAACCTTATATATATATTCAACTGCGTTATATAGCCTGATGAGTTGGATCTATCTTATTTTATTTAAAGGTTGGCGTCGACGGTTTAACAGCCACAAGATGTCGATAAAGAATGGAAACTAAGAGAAGCTGATCGTCTGTTTCTGGACATTGGAACTACTACTATCCGCCAGTTTAACTCTTCCACTGCCTCTTGTCGGGTAGTGCCAGTCCAAAGCCTGGATAAAGCAGTAGGGCGAAATCAACGGCCTTTGATGTCATAAGATGTCCTTAAACATTGGGACCCCTTCTTGAAGATGGAAACAGTTGAAAACCTGAGCAGTGTATGGCAGGGAAAGCTCGACGCTGACAGACCTGACTGCCGTAAGATGTTTTTAAACAATGGAAACTAATTAAACAATGGTAATTAAACATCGTCAATTGTTTCTGTAATTTCTATAATTGTTGTGTAAATATAATTTCTAACACTCTATACTCCACCCTGATCTTTTTCAATTAATTTATGGGGTGAGATTCTTCACCATTGCTCCACAGGAAGGACTAAGTTGTAAGTAAGTAAGGTCCACATGAACGGCCATGGAAGACAGACAATTTCGTAATTAGCGTTTACCAACGGAGCGGAACGGAAGTGAAAATACTAATATAAGGACAGTTATGTAACTAGTATCGATACGAGCAGGCATGTAGTATCGATAAAATGACACTTGTAAGAAATCATCAGTTTAACGGCAAACGCATCCGTTAAATGTCGTCAAACACTGAATACTATTATGAAGGTTAGACTGTGTTTAGACACCTTTATATAACTTTCAAGCTCACTATATTCGTCATTTTCTTTGAATCGCTTTGATACGATGGTAGAAACAAATGAGAATGGCGATACATGAATGAAGATATACAGGAAGTATTCAACAGGAAATTTAATAAACAGGCGAAGCAGAGACTCCTTGGGAGATACAAAGCAGTAAGACAGCTAGCCGACAGCCCAAGCTACAGTGGTCAGAATCTTGGCAGCAGAAAAGTTACAGGTTGCAATGCATAGAAAGGCTATTACTAGTAGCAATACAGGTAAGCCACGAGAATACTGGAGGGGAGTAGCTTAGTCAACGGGATACCCCAGCTGAAAGCAGATAAATCCTACACAAAGAAGAACATATTTCTGAGTATAACTCATAATCAGCTCTGCAATGCCGCTCCAGCTATACACCGCCAGCCAGAGACGGAAATGGAGGACGAATTCTAATTCTAACAGAAACGGTCAGACCAACTCTACGTAGAAATTAGCCTGCGGAGTGAGAAGTTTACCTTCGAAGAGAAAGGTTGGTCGACCCTGACAGCGGCGAAGAAGGAAGGACGGACGACGAAGACAAAGCATGAGATTTACGTAGATCTAGTTAATCATAAATGCGTTAGAGATAAGATTAGATTAAGTGAAACACTGTCTATTCTGAACAACACCGATCTTTCATGTACGAGACCGTTAGCTCATTGTTCAGTAAACCATATCCAGCACGAATTCATCACAAGTTCATTAAAAGCGGTTTCCAATCTAAAACTGTACACAAAAATATCATATGCACCGTAGTCTGTACAACATGGAAACATAAATTGCCAAAAAAACAAAATATATATTTTTGTTTTTCATTTTGTTTTAGCTAATTTACTTGGCCTGCCCTTACGATTCTCCATGTTTACCTTAATTCAATTATTTAGACAAATTTGGACAAATGAGACGCCCATCTCATTTGCATAAGTTTTACAACCGTTTCAGTGGGAATATTGACATTTTATAAATCGCCTCTTACGCTATTAGTATAACTAGATCCATTTTAAAGGATAAAGAAACGGATAAAGGCGGACGCATACTGGAGGATAAAGAGCATTTGGACACCTTTAAAATGCAGTTTATAGCTGATATATAAGGCAGACGCGTTGAAGTAACACCGTAGTCAACGAAGAAAATTTATTAGGTGAGATCGACGTCCATGATTCCGGAATCCGTAAAATGTCGGTAACACTGAAGAAGAAGCAGTCGTGATACACTCATGGGTAAGTAAGTAAGTAATTAAGTAAGTATATTCTTTATTAACCAATTGCTAATCGCACATCGGTTTACAAGTATTTAAGAACACAAGAAAACATAATATTCATACAACATCCTAACAATAAAACATTTACGCGTTAAATTGTCAGCAGGAGGAATAATACGATCATGGGTGTGGGGCCGTGAGGAATAACTGAGGGTTTTAATTGGTGGGAGTAGCTGATGTAAGACATGATTTGGGTTGTTCAAGATTGCTTTAAAGAAACGAGCATCAGCTGTGCCACAGAGTTCATCGAACGTTGGGGAGTTCCCAGGAAGATAGCGGAGACGCACAAGTCTCCGCATCAAAGCCTGCAGGCGAGCTCTAGCCTGTGCCCCAGCATAGCCCCACCACACGGGAGAGGCGTACAGCATCCTGGCCAGTGCTGTGGCTCGGACAACGTCGTAGAGCCGAGGGCCAGTTAGGCCATGTGATACAAGAATTCGTATGGCATATAAAGACTGACGCGCCTGACTATGAATCCGATCAATATGAGAATCAAAATTTAAAATCCTCGATAGGGTAACACCCAATATTGTCATCTCTGGTACCCTGGTTAAACCGGGAATCACATTAGGTAAAATTATCTGCTGATTTCTCATTCTTGGCTGGTGAATTATCATTTCACATGTCTTTTTATGATTAAGTTTTAAGTTACACTTATCCGCCCAAAGGGCAATATGGTCCAGTTCAGCCTGAACCATCAAGCTATTGCATAATGGTACAAGAAGGTAACTGTCATCAGCGTATTTAAATAACCTATTTTTGGGTGCTAAAGGCTTACACTTGGATATGGCAACTAGGAAGTTCACTGGTCCCAGACCCGAACCCTGAACAATACTGGAATTTATGCCAACTAAGGTATGAAGTGTTAGTAACTTCGTTTTTCTTAGCCTCGGCATACGAGTGTGGGAAGCAAGTCCTTTCCCTCGCCACCTAATCTTCCCACTAATGGTCAGTGTGGTAAATATAACTGAGTTGGCTAGGGGGCGCAACTGGAGCCCAGATCTCGACAAAATTTCCGTCCTAGCGGGAATTTTACCAATGCACTAATCAGTAGACTATCGTGCATTCTGTTCCGGAGCTTTGTTTCTGGTGACATCTATACTTATCTGACTCGACCTGACCTTGCCTAACCGTGTCTTACCTTAGTTTGCTTTAACTCACCTGAATTGTCCCTACCTGATCTCACCTGACCAGACTCTACCCTGGCTTTCCTTCCCTTACCTGGTATAAAAGTCACTTCACTTGGCTAGACACGATTTCCTCTAGCTGTTGGCAGATTCAATGCTGGCCATCTGGTGAACGAATAGGAAGGAAACTTACGGTTTTGCCATCTGACGAATAGCTGTAAAACTTCTATGGAATTGTCATTGCTCGTCAGCCTAGTAAACCTAAATTACACGTTTTCTCTATCGAACGTATGGCTTTGACTCTGCTGATTTTTCCAATGAATTATTCGTGCGAGATCCTTCACCAACGCTGCCCGTTTGAATGAGCGCCAAGCCATTTAAGGTCCCCGTGTACGAACCGTACTAGCCAGAGATTCAATTCTCTTAAATAAGCCACGACCGGGACGCGAACCGGCATCCTCACGCTCAGTGGCGTCTTGACGTACGCTTTAACCAATGTAGCTAACGAGGCCAGTTTACTGAACTATAGTTAGAACTGGACAATGTTGCTAACAAGGCCAGTAGTTAGGGCGGTGAACTGTCGATTCCGAAGGTTGAGGTTCAATTTCTCGCAAGGACTGGTATATTTCGATATTTCTGCCCTTACCCAACTCAAATACATAGCGAGTACAGCGGCTATACACAATAAAATACGCGGACCTGAATTGGTCGTCTAGGCTTCAAACTATGGTGTTTCCGTGTATACGTTCATTAATGTCCGCTCTCACTGTTGCACTATTTGCCAAATATAACATATGCAACTAATATTAAACAAACTAACAAACAAATTTGCCAGCATTTGTAAAATGTAACTTCTTCAACTGAGTTATAAAAAAATTAAAACAGCGAACTTTAATTTGAATAATTATTTATGTTGCCGTTTCAACTTGATTATCAAGACGCCCATTTCATTGCATACCTTAGACACCCGTTTTACGATAAACATATGGATTTAATAGTTCTCCTGTTCGGTCAGTTATAATCAATAATTATATCAGAGTAATTTGCTTGGTCCGTTCTGGAATGCCCTTTGACGCCAGCACTTTTAATATTTTTAGCGAAAAAAACTGTTGCAACTGCTTAGATTGTTGCTGATTCAATAAACAAATTCAAATACAAAAGTAGTGGAGTCGACGAAAACGCTCTTGCGGACCGCCAATTGTCGCCAGAAAATGGTTAATTCTCAATTCATAACACGAAATATACTGCTTTTGGACACCTTTAAAAAGGTTACTTATGCGTATATAACCAGTACTGGTTAAAGCGAAGTATCTTCATCTTGTCTATTATTGCATTTTATCAGAACAATAGTATTGGCATAGAGTGAGATGCTAGCTATCGATATTTAGTAAACGCTTGAGCCGGGAGTATGCTACATTTGCTGATCTACTATTGACTTGTGACGTCAACGGCCTTTGATGCAACTGTTTTGATAAACTGAGGAACTACTACTAGTCGCAAGGTTAGGATTCCAAAGAGTGTTAGGAAGGGAAGGTCAACGTTTATTTCCATGGCAGCCACAAGATGTCATTAAACAATAGAGGATATTGCTTATTTCAAGGTATGTATTTGCAGATTGTTAGATTTGTTACCCCGAAACTGTACACATTTAAAGTTCGCGGATCTGATGAGGTCATCTACACTCCCAAATACCCACACTCATTAAACACTTTTGACCTCAAATGATAGGTAATTATTTAAACCGGCTACTGTGGTGAATGATCTCATCCGATAAATTAATGAAAACGAGGAGGGTCGAGTATAGTGCATCATAAATGAGAATTGTAGTAAAATTATAGATATATTCTACATTTACAATTGTAGCACAACTCGGAAACAATTCACGATGGTTTTATTATGCATTGTTTAACTAGACCAAGGCTGTTTACGTCCACCTTACTTTGTCCTGTTCAGTAGTTAAGAACGCTCACTAGCATCAAGTAGTAGTTCATCAGTTTAACGACAGCTTATGGCATCAAAGGCCGTTGCCGTCGCCCTCCTCCTTTATCCAGGCTTGGGACTGGCACTACCCTCAAACAACGCAGTGGCGGAGTTCCACTAGCATCAAGTAGTAGTTCCACAGTTTAACGACAGCTTATGGCATCAAAGGCCGTTGCCGTCGCCCTCCTCCTTTATCCAGGCTTGGGACTGGCACTACCCCCAAACAACGCAGTGGCGGAAATGCACTAGCATTAATGAAGCAGAGTCTGCTTTTATAGCATCAGTTGAATAGATTTTAAAGGTGTCTAATGATACTCTTGCATTTTTAATGTTTAACGACAACTTGTGGCTTCAAGGCTGTTGAAGTCGACTTTATCTCTACAAAATTCCCAACTTCCATACACCAGTGACTGCTTCTAACAGTTTAACGACATCTTATGACACCAAGGTGTAGCTAATCATCGCTTCGGTTCTTAGGCTCAGCACGTTATAGGTTCAGCACGGGCCATAGGCTCACGACAATTATCAGCGTAGATCGCTTTCATCATCCAGGCCTCCGAATGACGCCACCCGACTAAAGACAGTTCAAGAGTTAATGGCTCTATCACCCTAGCGATAGAGCACAGTTGATGAATATATAGCTTGGTAATCTGTGTTATAATTGTGATTGTAAAAACCTATGAAAGGCATCCATTGTTTACGAACATCTTGCGACTGCCACGACTGCTTGCGTCGAGAAATCATCATTTCTGCCATCCATTAGTAGTAGTTCCTCAGTTTAACGACAGCTTATGGCATCAAAGGCCGTTGCCGTCGCCCTCCTCCTTTATCCTGTCTTGGGACTGGCACTACCCCCAAATAACGCAGTGGTGGAGTTCTACTATAGATTTAACGAAAATGAGCTTTATGTAACGTTTGCGAAAGCGAATTGAAGGTGTCTAAATGCCACATATTTATCGCATCGTCTAGTGGCGACATCTTATGGCTGCCAGGGACTCTTACGCAAACTTCAGCGCGAAAAGGGATTCATGCGTGGTGGAGTTGTTGTGTAGTTTTGTTTCATACGAAGAATATTAACCTCGCCCTCCTTATTTATCCCGGCTTCTGACTGGCAGTGGCCGAATTTGTCTTGATAATAACGAATATATATTATCGAAAAAGCGCTTTAGATGTGGCTAAGGAGAACTTTATATTAGTGCAAAAATCGAGTTATTAGGGACATCTTATGGACGCGAGATGTCGACGCCGACTTCTATGGCAAAGGAGGAAGGAATGCTGGAGATTTTGTTTGTGTAATTTCTGTCTGAAGAGTATGTGTCCTTTATAGGCTTCCGACTGGAACCACCCGCCTTAAAGTCGCAGCCGAGTTAAGGGTCGCAAATATGTAGCGATAAAATGCAAGTGATGAATAACATATCGCTAGGCAATTTCTGTTGTAATCGTAATGAAAACATTTGCAAGGCTGTCCTTCCCCTTTGAGTAGTTTACATTGTTTTAGTACACCTTGCAGCTGCAAGGTGCACTAAAAGATGTTCATGTCGACATCACCGTACATAAAGCTTATGGCATCAAAGGCCATTTATGTCAATTCGAAGGAATTTTGTATGGCTCCGTTTAATTTTTTATGTGATGATAGCAGTCTCAAGATTTTCAGCTTATTCGAGGCTCATGATAAACGCCCCTGACGTTTATTATAGCGTCTTATTAAATTTATATAAAGGTGTCTAATTTTACGATTGAGTAATACATTTATAATGTCATCTTGTGGCCATATGGCCGTTGTTATTCCCATTAAATATACAAAGAAATAAATAAAAAAATATACAAAAACGAAAAACTTATATAAATTAACAAATCATTATACAAATAAAACGATAATAAATACATTCTTAAGAAACACAAAATAAATAAACTAATAAATAAAAAAATTATTTTGAGAACAATCATACCACAGTCGCAGTTTTTTAAAGTTTCAGGATGTTGAAGTATACTTGATATGGACAACGATCAATCGCGGCTCACTTATATACACAGACACGTAATCATTTTAAGGGTGTCCAAATGCTACTTAGATTCATGTTATGAATGGAGGATTAGCCATTGTTTGCCTATAACTGACGGCCGCCAACACCGTTTTTTTATCAAATCTACTGGTCTTTTCGCGAAGTAGTATTATTACTTAACTCGGGATCTATAAATCAATCAATCATCCGTTGATTGTCATCATATAAATACAAGATGATTACATGATTAGAGGATGCGTTTAGTATTTCAAGTACTTTGAACTGTCAAGCGAGAGGTGGCGGTTTCAAATCCTCGCCAAGGCAGAAATTTCTTTCGAGAATTTGGCTCCAGTTGCGCCCCCCCCCCCCCCCCAGCCAATTCAGTTACCACATTAATCTACAACACAAACCTCCGTATACGGAGTTAGAAGATCAGACGGTGAAGTAGGGGCTGGCCACCCGCCCTCATCTGCCGAGGCTAAGAAAAATGAAATCACCAGAACTTTCATACCGATTAATGCCTCAGGTCTTAATGGCCAACTTCTTCTTCAGTGTTTACGCCAGGATCGTTTGCATCGACCTCACCTTTTAATGAAAGACAATGACCAAGAACATTTTAGTAAGTAGTTCCCCAGATTAACGACATCTTAAGGCATCAAATGCCGTTGACGTCGCCCTCGTGCGATAGTGACGTGGTTGACTGTTAAGCGAGAGGTCGATTGTTCAAATCATCGCCAGGGAAGAAATTTCTTTCGAATTTTCGGTTTGACTTTGGCCGCCACTAGCCAACTCAGTTATAATGCGTACACCTCCGTACACTTATTGAGAAGATCAGGCTGCTATGGAGAGCACTTGCCACCCTCCCTCATCTGCCGAGGCTAAGAAACTGAAGTCAGTAATACTTCATACCCATGACTGCCTGCGGGCTGTTTATGGGACTCCTTGTTTTCAGTTTTTGGCGACATGTTAAGGACACCAGGATTGTGAGGAACAACTCTAAGAGAGATAAAACACTACAGAATAAACAACCCAAATGAATAAATACCGTAGAGGGAACCGTTTTAAAGGTGTCCAAATTAAAAATCTATTTTCACATATTTTCTTTGTTATTTCGTAAAGCATTTTTTGCATAGGGTTTATACAGTTTAATAGTTGGAGCCGCCAATACAGAATTTATGAAAATGTAGCGGTACATCAAGAGCGCACAGAGTGTGGGCATTTGAGATTGTCGATGACATATTCCGATCAATGCAAGCAGTGGCTGGTTAGTAGTTTCCAGTATTTAACGATATCTTATGGCATCAAAAAGGCCCTTGACGTCGATAGGAAAAAGAATTGTACAGTTTTCAATGGTTTGGTAGTTAATTACAGTGGCTGGTAGTAGTTCCTCAGTTTAACGACATTTTATGGTATCAAAGGCCGTTGCCGTCGCCCTCCTCCTTTATCCAGGCTTGGTGGGACTGGCACTACCCCCAAACAAGGCAGTGGCGGAGTTAGATAACTGTTTAACATAACAGGCGGTTTATAAAATCTCAATATCAACATATAAAATCGGTGTCTAAGTCGTGCAAATCAAATGTGAGTCGTAATTTCACAGTTGAAACGGTTTTCTTAATAATAAAATTAAAATATGCAGCTTGTTTTTATAAAGTCAGCTAAAGTCTCCACCCCTTTAATATATATCTCTCCCTAGAGTCCACACCTCAAGACGTCATAGTCTGACACTACAGGGGTAGTGCCAGTCCCAAGACTGGATAAAGGAGGAGGACGAAGGCAACGGCCTTTGATGCCATAAGCTGTCGTTAAACTGAGGAACTACTACTACTAATCGTTTGCTTAGATTTCGTATATATGCATGTCATTAAACAATGGTAGCAAAGAGAAGTTGCTCGTCTTTTTTGGACACCATTAAAACACTCTTAATCACTGCTATAAATTTAACTGCGTTCAAACGCCTGCTCAATAAAGTACGTCATATTTTCTGCAGTATGGTTGACGTCGAAGGTCTAACAGCCACAAGATGTCGTTGAAGAATGGAAGCTAATAGAAGCTGATCGTCGGTTTCAGCAAATTGGAACTACTATTAACCGCCAGTTTAACTCCACCACTGCCGTTAGTCGGGTAGTACCAGTTCCAAGCCTGGATAAAGGATGAGGGTGACGTCAACGGTTTTTGACGACATAAGATGTCGTTAAACACTGGAACAACAGTGGATCTGTTGGAGCAAACAATATTACTCGATAATGTAAGGTCAAACAATCTCTTCATACGCCATTGGGGAAATATCTGGCTTGCATATAAATACGTTCACGTTAGCAAATTACCCCATACACCTTGTCGTTAAACTGAGGAACTACTACCACGTGCGTTTAATATTTAGGTTGGATGTTGCTAAACATTGAAGATCACGACTAGGAATCAGTGTCGATTTCGGCAACTAGTTGCTTGAAATATAAATGAAGGTTTAACCAACATATATCCGTATAGATAAAAGATTCAATAATTTCCCAAACTGTTATATTAGATGCTGGTAATTAAGTTTCAATTCTGTATATATCAATATATGATATAACTATCTTTCTTATTTTCAATTCTAATGGGGAATATCATTCAGCACCGCTGTCCGTCTGAATGTTGATACGCCATTGGAGTTACCCCAAATACAGACCCTGCTAGCCTCAGGTGTATATTAGAGCAAACTCAGTGACTGCCTTAAGTCGTGTGGCGCCAGTCCCAACCCTGGATAAAGGAGGAGGGCTACGGCATTTATCTTCGCTATGTTATAGAGTCTGCGCAAAAAATAACTGGAACCAATAAGATGTCTGTAAACACATTCTGCTATTAATTTACTTCATTTTAGACACCTATAATTTACTTTCACCAACGTTACATAACTCACATTATCGTTTAATCGAAGCCCAAACTCCACCGCTATCTTGTTTGGGAGTAGTGCCAGTCCCAAGCCTGGATAAAGGAGGAGGGCGACGTCAACGGCCTTTGATGCCATAAGCTGTCGTTAAACTGAGGAACTACTACTACCACCACTGGAATTCGCAACTCGTTGGGATTCTGGTGAGGAGATTGTGTGGTCGACTTGAGAGGCTCTGGCAGCCACGAGATGTCGTTATAAAGAGCTATCTGTGAAGCGGATTCGGAAGTGGCTATATTAATTTATTTACAGTTGTCATATTAGTATCGATACGAGAAGCCATGCAGGATCGATTCAAAACTAAACGTGTAAGAAACCATAAGTTCAGCGACCCTCGGAAACCTGAATAAAGGAGGAGGAGGAGGAGAAGCAGGAGAAGGAGGAAGAGGAGGAGAAGGAGGAGGAGGATGGCGACGCTAATCATCTTTGCTGGCACTGCGTCGTTAAACAGAAACTAAATTTTGCAACTCGCTGTTTGCTAAAACCGAACTCATCCGTATGTATGGTATGATCGATGTTAACGATTCTGGCATCCACAAGGTGTCGTTAACAATGGATACAACACCCACAACAGCTAAAACACAAACGACAACACATTTCGGGTGGCCATGATGTCCATAGATTTACCATTGTTGAATTTTCGGAAGTTTCTTTAAACACTCAAACTCTCTGAGGTCTTGAAGTAACGCTGTATAATATTATGTTAATTAACGACGGCTTCAAATCTAGAACTGTGCAAAAATATATACCATTTGCAACACTGCTGATGCTGTACAAAATGAAAAAATATGCAAAAAATTGGACAATATATTTTTAGATGACTTATATACATGTAGAACCAAAACTGCCTACTTTCATTTTATTATTTAGACAACTGTTTCAACAGGATTATTAAGACGCTCATTTCTTTTACACACCGGAGCCATTACTACTATTGTAACTCGATTCATTATAGCCTACAGCAGCAGAATAAGTCGACGATAAAGGTCCTAGCGGCCGCCAGATGTCGCTAAACAACGGCGAATCATCAGCTGGTAACATGACGATATATAGCATTTGGACACCTTTTAG